>CAHIKZ030004679.1:22500-160000 GCA_903632075.3 Acanthosepion pharaonis
AACAATTTTGAGAAAAAGAAGCATAAAAAAATTTTCAGAAAGAGAGATAAATTTTGAAAAAACAGCAGAGTTTAAAGAAAGTAGAACCTGAAAAGAATACGAAAAGGAGGCGAAAAAAAAACAATGGCAAATGAAAAACAAGAATGTATGAATTATTAGAGAGGAACGAAATCTAACGAAAAAAGAATTTGTGCAAAGTTCAGAAAAAAAAAAGAAAAATGCTTAATGTGAAGAAACAAAAGGAAAATGCAAACAACTTTTGAAAGCTCTCTCTCTCTATATATATATATATATATATATATATATATATATATATATATATATATATATATATATATATATATATATCCGCAGGAGTGCTGATAATTTGCCGCTCACAATGAATTAAGAAGCCCCAAAATACTGTGATGTTTGGTCATTTAGTAAGATTTTTAAAAATGGGGCAGTTGAATACTTGTGTGAACCACGCTCTTGTTGGAAAGAACGGCAAGCGCGTAAAATAGAGAATAACTTTTAATGATTATATATATATATATATATATATATATATATATATATATATATATATATATATATATATATATGGGGAGAGAGAGATTATAGAAAAGTTAGATAGATAGATAGATAGATAGATAGATAGATAGATTATGGAAATGTAAGAATTAAAAGAAAGAAAGAAAGAAAGAAAGAAAGAAAGAAAGAAAGAAAGAAAGAAAGAAAGAAAGAAAGAAAGAGAGGAAAGTCGTAGAGAGTGAGAAGAAAGAGCTAATAAGAAAATGTCAATGAAATATAAAATAAATGAGAGGAAATAGTCAGTCAGGAAAAACGAGACATAAAAATATAGAAAAGAAGGTAGTTGAGTTAATTAAGGAAGACAAAATAAAAAGCGAAAGCCTTATTAATGAAAGAATGAATGGTGCATCCAAAGAAAATACATACAAAAAACAAAAAACCATGAAGTCAGTCTAAAAACGACTTACAGCAAAAAAACAATAAACGCATGAACGAACCGGAAATAAATAAAGGAAGAAAGGTGGCGCCTTCCAATAAATGACCAATCAAATGAATGTTTCACAAAAGTCAATCCTCAATTCAAAACATGAACATCCATTTCTTTTTCTATTCTTTTCTTCCTTTTTTTTATTTATTTATTTCCTAATCGTGTGCGGTGCAGGGATACTTGGCGTGTCTTAAACAAAATAAATACGAACAAATATATTCAACAAGAGAACAAACATTTAACAAGGCGAAAATATTCAAACAAAAGAAACGGAAGAGAAAGCTACTCTTTGAATGAACAATCTATTAGTTGTCGAATGAGAGGCTTTCCGTATGATCGATACGCTCCCCCCTTTAGTTGTGTTTTCATTGAATTGATCTTGGCTTTTCAAACACACGCACATACACAAACAAACACGCACACTTTTTATATACGTGTACGCCTTTTGATACGTTTTATTCTCGCCGAATGAACCTGGAACTCTTCAGACTGGAAAACACGGAAGGGTTACTCAATTTTATTATGTCTTTTTTTTTTCCTTATTTGTTTTTACTGATTGTTTATTTCTTCGCCCTTTTATTTTGCTGTTTGTTCCAGAATGTATAAATGCAAATAAACAATGAATGACGCGCCTATTGTGGCAAAATGTGTTCATTTATATTAGCCTGTATGTATTCCAAGTATTCATATATACCTGCTCAGATCATAACTCATTTGGTCAAGTCGGAGTATTCGTTCGAGTATGTGTTAGGAGGGGGTAACTATGAACTGCATGCGTAATGTGGAACATATATATGTGGAGATTAATAAGTAGATAGTTATTCAGAGGATACAAAAGAAATTGATACATAAAGACATAGATAGATAGATAGATAGATAGATAGATAGATAGAAATAATAAAGAGAATGTGACAGATAGAGACAGAAAGAGAGATAACGAAGAGAATGTAATAGATATATAGAGAGATAACGAACGAAATGTGATAGATAGATAGATAGAGAGAGAAAGAGAGAGAGAGAGAGAATAGAATGTGATAGACAGATACTGACAGAGTGAAAAAGACATAGAGATAGAACTGGGATATAGGTACACAAACACACACAGACATATATATATATATATATATATATATATATATATATATATATATAATATCCAACGTCGATAGCATGACTCGGAGTTTCATGCAGTTCATACAATCTTCAGGTGCGGAGCGTTATATGTGTAGGCGACTGCAAAAGTAAGTATACAGTAAGTATTATACCGATATATTTTGCCAGTATTATATTGATATTTATGTATAACAAGTCGCAATAACTAAAATTGTAATATGAGCTTTGGTAAAAAAAATACGGTTACTAAGACGTTAGGTTTATAAATCCCCAAAATTAATTCACTGATCTGCCCAAGGACACACGTTGGCTGAAGTAATCCAGTGACTTGACACAAAGAGTTGTGAGGATCACTACCTGGCCACAGTAGAGATGAACATAGATTGGGAGATTTGAGTTGCTAAAGGAAATTAACTGAAACTGAGATATTCATAAAAGGCACGGCACGTGGAACTAGAACAAAACTACTCTGGTGGACAAAATAAAGGGTTCGGTTCGAAATTCCAACCTGAAGAAGGCCGGAGCGTGCAACGTCCTGAATATAACAAGAAGGATGAGGACAGCAGTCCAAATACTGTGAATAATGCGTTTTGCTTATCTCTCTCTCTCTCTCTCTCTCTCTCTCTCTCTCTCTCTCTCTCTCTCTCTCTCTCTCTCTCTCTGTATATATATATATATATATATATACTTTTTATTTACCACCGTCCGATGAGATGCTTTAAAATATGAATGCATTTATGGAGCGGTTTTACATATGTTCCAATGAAATATCCGATAATAAAAAATTAACGCTCTACTATTGTACTGAGCCCTATTTCTAAATTAATGTTGTGGACGTTTGAATTTATATTTTATTCGTTCTCATTTTATTGGATATATATATGTGTGTGTGTGTGTGTGTGTGTGAAAAGTGTATATAAATATAAATAAATATATATATATATGTATAATTATTTATATATTATATGCGCGATACTTATTAGAAAGCGCTCAATATCAGAAGCGTCGAAATTTCCCCACCACTTCCACAATAACACTAATACACGCAATCTACATAAACCCGAATTTTTTTAAAAATTAATCAGTTTGTCTGACGATCGCTAAAGCGTGAAACCCAGGGTCACAAACTCTCATCTATCCAACCAAATATATATATATATATATATATTTAACGTAACTTAGAGATCAATACCGACGCGTAAAACGTCGTGAATATAACAATAAAGATGAGGACAACAGTCTGAATACTATAAATAATGCGTTTTTGTGACTCTCTCTCTCTCTCTCTCTCTCTCTCTATATATATATATATATATATATATATATATATATATATATATATATATATATATATATATATATATAGATATACGTTTACTTTAGAGGCTAAACCAATGAGGATTGAATTCGCCACTCGTGATTGATCTAGCGAGACAAACTCGTTAGCCATTATATCACGTCGAAGTGTCCCAGTAGCGATTTTGCAAGCCTAGCTTAGATTTGGCACAAGGCCGAATATATCGAGTACTCAGTCAGGATTGAACTCACTATAAGGAGTTAATATACCGTTAAACAAACCAACCAATCGGATTCCATACTCAGTCATAGCGAGACATGTTTGGTAGCCATTACACCACGCCCATGTACCCTCCACACGCACGCACACACATTTCTATTTATATATACGAAACGTATATGTGAATATATATTCGTATTTTCTGTTTTAATTCATTTACGTATATTTTGTGATCCATTCATTTATTTTTCTATTAAACTCCACTTCTCTCAATTCATTTCTTTTTCTCATTAATAAATGGATTGCTGCAACTTACATAGCAGTAGATTATGAATATTCGAATATTGCAAAGGTCAGTTTTTCAGTTTTGTGCCTGATGATTATATATATATATATATATATATATATATATATATATATATATATATATATATATATATCGCGTGTATTAAAAATATTTTAGCAAACTTTGTGTTATGGTGAAACACACCTATTCTATAGTTAATAGACTCTCCCACCTAATATAAGTAGGAGTAGTAAGAGAAACAAGGGGCAGTCAGTCGGTCAGTCGATGTCGGACGACAGTTAGTCGAATACAAAAGTATCTAAAAATGCGACCACAACAAGATTACTCTGCGTAATACTTATTATATCAAGTTCCTAACGTTTTGTACGTCGAACCTATTTTAGGACCGACTTAGTACAAATACAAGCCTCCACTGCGAAATAACTCCACAACACTTTGGGAGCGGGTTCCTCACGGCAAAGCAAGAATAAGCTTAGATGACGCGGTTGCCTTCGGTCTAAAAACGCAATCTCATACAGCCGTGCAGGCTCGCGTTCATTACCATTCGCGCAGCCGTATGTAAAAATCATACTTGCCTGCCCACTACTACACATGTTAAATGATGAAGACAGGCTAGCAAAAAATTTACACGAATGACAAGTGAAACCTCGTCTGCATGACAACACAGTGCCATATACCGTAAACTTTCTTTAAACTTAATAACCCAAAAACGAAGAATTTGCAGACATATACATGTTTATACAAACTTTTGTCCTTGTTTTGGTGTGAGGAAACCGCCCCAAAATCTGTGAAAGTATTTTGCTACATCACACACACACACACACACACACACACACACACACACACACACACACACATATATATATATATATATATATATATATATATATATATATGCCATAAATCCTAACTGTTCTGTAATGCTCTTCGTAGCCGAGTAATAAAGCACATCGGATAAATAGCAGCAGCAAAGGTTGGATGACTCGGCTGCCTTTGGTTTGGCAACACAATGTGATACAGTCATGCGGACTCGCATCCATTACCATTCACACGGCCGTACCTCAAATCATATCCGCCTGCTCACGATATGAATACCCTGCCATTGTTAAACAGAACACTTCTCAGTTAATTCACTACTACACACGTTAAACGTTGAAGACAGACTAGCCACAAATGTACACGAATGACAAATGTAACCTAGTCTACGTAGCAACACAGCGACATCTACCGTAAAATTGCTTTAAAATTAATAACTCAAAAATTAACGAATTGCAGACATGATTATATGAACTTTTCTCCTTGTTTTGGTGTGAGAAACCAGCCTCCAAATTTTGGAGAAGGATTTTTAATACACCCTATATATATATTAACATTTTTCTCTGCAGAACTTGCGTAAGCCCAAGTAATATGCTTTAATCGGGCCCTATCTTACCATGATGGGTAGAGTGTTTAGATCCAGGGTTATTGTTGTCCTACCAAGAGTAAAGAGCCTAGTTTTCCCTACTATTTTACTCATAAATGGCGGGGTGAAGAAATATATTCATACATTTTCCCATGTCATTAGGCCAAATAAACGTCCTGTCAATTATATACACACGCACACATATGCATACATACATATATACACACACACATACATAAATATACATACACCCACCTACATACATGTGTAAAGAAACGGAATGATTTTTTTTAATTTATTACTCCGACAGATTTTTATTACTTAAACGTTATTTTTAGTGGATACTCGTATTTTGAGCAGACGCTCCGTTTATTTCTGTAACAGTATATCTACTTATTTTTATCCACCAATCGGAATATTCGAGAAATCTTATAAGAGAAAAATATGCCTTCTTCATTTAGATTCGAACCAGCGCTTCTCTGGAGGAAGCCATCATTACATTTGATATGCTTTGACTTTTCAGCTCGACAGTAAGTTGATGGCCATGCAAAACAGAATAGTGCCTTTAAACACAGAATTCATGTTCACTAAGGGGAGATAATCGCCCTTTGTATCCCAATAGATAGATAGATAGATGGAAGAATGAGATAGATAAATAGAAGAATGGGATAGATAAAAAAAAGAAAGAATGAAAGGATAGATAGATAGATAGATAGATAGATAGATAGATAGATAGATAGATAGATAGATAGAAGAATGGTATAGACAGAAAAAAGAAAGAAATGATAGATAGATAGATAGATAGATAGATAGATAGATAGATAGATAGATAGATAAAAGAATGGTATAAACAGAAAAAAAACTAGGTAGGTTTGCCTGGCTCCTTAGGATATATATATATATATATATATATATATATATATATATATAAAAAAAAAGGCTTAAACACTAATATTCCATGGTCATAATTTATTCCATTGGAATCGTAAATACGATCCAAATCATCAGACCTACAAATTCAAAATGAAAACAGACAAAAACAACTCCGGAAATCAAAACAGAATTTAGAGAAAGTGTAAGTATGAGGAGGAGGGAGATGAAACCTTAACAGAGAGAATTTTAGGAGATGGGGGATTTAAAAAAAAGGGGAGAAGGAAAGTCGACGGATGTCTAATGCATAAAGATACATTTCGTGGTGACATATACACACCATAGACAATTCGGATAGGAGGGGAAAAAAAAAAAAAAAAAGAAAGAAGTGGAGAGATGGGACGAAGGAAAATAAAATTGTGTTTACTTAAAGGGCCGCTTTGTAATTGAGAAAATTTGACAAATTCATATCGACTCCAGGTTAGAAATCAAATATAAATATATGAAGATGAATATAACGATTGTCTAATTTAGCAAGGACCAAATATTTCTATGTTCAAAAACACATACTAATACACACAAAAACATATACAAGTAGGTACATACACTTAGGCATGTACTCACACACACAAAGATATACGTGTACACACACATACACACACACACATATATATATATATATATATATATATATAAAACCTAAAAATATATTCACATATCCACACATACACATATTCATCTATATTCATATACACACACTTTTCAGATACATATACACGCATACATATGCCCCCATGCATATATTCATACATACATACATACATATACATACACATACACATACATATACACATACATATACATACATATATATATATATATATATATATATATATATATATATATATATACATATACCCATACATACACGCACATACACATACACACATACATATACACATATACATACATATACACACACATATACATATATATATATACACATGCAAATACATACACACCCTTACACATGTATATATATACACATGCAAATACATACACACCCTTACACATGTATATATACATACACACACATACACACACACATAAACATGTATATACATAAGTACACATACATACCTATACATATACATACATAAACACCTCCATACGTACATATGTACACACTTACATACATACACACATATACACATATATCCACATATACACATACATACATATATATACAAATATACACACATATATATACACATACATACATATACACGTACATACATATAAATACACACACAGAGATACATATATGTACATATATATAAAAAGTTAAAATCTAAATAAGTGACGATTCAAATATTTGCGCGTGTATGAAAAAAAAAAATTCATATATATATCTACATATATATACATGCATATACATACACATACATATACATACATATACATACATGCACACACATACACAAACATATATACATATATAAATACATAGCGCATCACATAAACGTGCACAAAGGTACATTTAGAGATAAACATAATAGTCATACAATTAAAATGTCATGCCCGATGTTATAGGACTAAGATGGAGCCGACATAAGTGACAACATGTTACAAAACGGTGTTCAAGTTTTGAAACGTTTCTTATGTCTACATTTAGAGAATATCTCATTCCGAAGATTCAGTAGCTCATCTCGATTCTTATTCTTACAAAGCGGCCCTTTAAGTAAACACAATTTTATTTTCCTTCGTCCCATCTCTCTCCCCAACCTCTTCTCTTTCTTTTTTTTTTTCTTTTTTTTTCCCTCCTATCCAAATTGTCTATGGTGTGTATATGTCACCACGAAATGTATCTTTATGCATTAGACATCCGTCGACTTTCTTTCTCTCCTCTTTTTAAATCCCCCCCCCCCACATCTCCTAAAATTCTCTCTGTTAAGGTTTCATCTCCCTCCTCCTCATACTTACACTTTCTCTAAATTCTGTTTTGATTTCCGGAGTTGTTTTTGTCTGTTTTCATTTTGAATTTGTAGGTCTGATGATTTGGATCGTATTTACGATTCCAATGGAATAAATTTTGACCATGGAATATTAGTGTTTAAGCCTTTTATTATATCCTTACTCTGTCCTAGACATTGAGTTCTACCTGGATCCTTCCTGTTGGAAATTTTTTTTTTTTTTTCTGAAAATATACATGTATGGAAATTTTTATATATATTTTGCATATGTATGTATATTTTCCACTAATATTATCTATATATATATATATATATATATATATATATATATATATATATATATATATATATATATATATATAGGAAGGATTTTTTATCTATTAATCCGACAGATTTTTATTACTTAAACGTTATTTTTAGTGGATACTCGTATTTTGAGTAGACGCCCCGTTTATATTTATTTAGGTGATTTTCTTTTCGTCGATCGGCCTTAATATTCGAGAAATCTTATTAGAGAAAAATATACGCTCTCCGGCAGGATTCGAACTTTCTTTCCCCTAAGGGAACCCATCATTAAATCAGACATTCTTTATCTCTCGGCTACAGAGTGTGCCGGTTAACAAGCAAAGTTGAATAGTGCCTTTAAACACAGATTTTTCTCTCACTCTCGAAATAGACATATCTGCTGAGTTTCTTATCCTAACGTAAGCAAAGCAAAGGGGACGGGGTTTTTATTTATTTATTACTTCGACAGATGCTAATTGTTTTGGAAACAAACAAAAAAACACACTTATAATCAACATCAGGAAGAGACAGCTGAAATGTTTGGGATACATAATGAGGAATGAGGGCTTGGAAAATTTGACACTGACAGGACACATTGAAGGCAAGAGCGACAGGAAGAAGCAGTGCATAATCTATCTAACGACCCTGTGTAAATGGTTGACAGAACAAAGTTTAGGAGTGATAGTAAAAAGACAACATTTTATAAGAGTAACAAACGTTAATAAATTTTGCAGAGGCAGGATCGCCCACGTCCTAAAAAGACAAGGCGCAAAGAAGTAGAAAAGAATCCTCCTCTCCAAACAAAAGAGAACAGTTGTACGCATGCACGAAAAATACAATAAAAAAACTATTAAAAAAAAACCCCCAAAAATCGGGTAGTCTAGCATAATACTAAAAGGCTTTGATTGCGTGCGTCCGTCCGGCGTATAATGATTTAAGTTAATCTGATTTAAATTGAATAAATTTTTAAAATACGCGTTGTTTATACAGTAAGTATTTTTTTTTATTTTTACTTTCTTCAGACTATTTGTTTAATTAAAATGTTTTTTTTTTCTTAACTTAAAGACAGACACAAAGATATCCCGCTTTGCTGATTCGTCCAGTTGTTTGTAATTATTTATATTTCAGCTTTCTTTAAACAAACAATATTTTAAATATTTAAAAATTCTTTTTACCATATTTAAAAATTATTTTTGCTATATCTAAATATATTTTAAGTGAATAAGATTTAAAGATACGAGTTGTTCATACAGTCTTTTTATTTCAACTTTCTTCAAACAAACAATTTTTTTTAATGTCGAAATCAACTTCAATGTTTTTTACCCTGAACCGTCAGTAACCTAACCTCATAGTCTAGTATAATAATAAAAGGCTATGATTTGTGAGTACGTCGTCTGTCCGGCGTATAATGATTTAAGTTAATCTGATACAGTGAATAAGATTTAAGAATACGAGTTGCTTACACAATATGTATTTTTATTTTAACTTTCTTCAAACAGGCTATTTGTTTGATTAAAATGTTTTTGAATTAAAGACAGACACAAAAAGTTGTTTGTAGAGTATTATATTTCAGCTTTCTTTAAACAAACAATATTTTAAATATTTAAAAATATTGTTTGGCATATTTTAAAAATTATAATCAAAAGTTTATCTCGGAAATTCTATTCCTATTAAATGCTGGAAACGATCAGTAAAACGTTAAACATCCACTTGTAAACTTTACCAATGAGGAGACGAACGAATGAAATCATAATAAAAATTAATTTTCATTTGAATGGAAGCCTGAAAATCAGCTTCAATGTTTTATAACCTGAATTATCAGTGCGCCAACGGATAGTATAGTTTAGATATATATATACATATATATATATATATATATATATATATATATATATATATATATATATATATATATATATATGTGTGTGTGTGTGTGTGTGTATAGGAACGCATATATTTGTACGCCATTTTATGTCGTCTAATGTAATGCCTGTCAAATATTCCCCTGACAAAATATGCATATTTGTAGATATATAGACCACCAAAACTAAACAGGCAAAACTAACTACAAACTTTTACATCTGAAAACGAACATTTTTATCTATCTGTCCGTGCGCCAAGATTTTAATCAAAAATGTCAGATGCATTATTATTTTCTGTCAGTATATAAAATAAGCTCTCGTTTGATTAAACTATTTTCAGATTTTCCGATCGTCGTAACTCTTTTTCGGAAATGACGTTATAAACTTGCGAAGGACTTTTCGTTTAGAGCTAGTTAATAGAGCAGACAGCTTGCAAGCGTAGTGAGTTCCATCTTAATACTGCCCCATTATTGTGGTTTTAGTACCGGTTTAATCTAAGATAAATAGTAACAGAATATCGTGGTAAAGTAATTGTTAACAAAAACCCGCATCGCAATCAATTACACACGGGTTGGATTTTCACTAAATAGCCAACATTTTTTTTTCTTTTTTGCCTAAAAGAGAAAACCTTATTTGAATTGCTAGGTATGCTCGAATTATATGGCTAATATATTAGCATAGTCTATATTCACCGGGAACAAACCACTTAAATATAAATGGGAAATGAGTTAAGCAAGTACTTCTTCTATGTGTCTTGTCAGTTCAGGATGTGGGTGATCATGGCTCTCGACTATTTCATGTCCTTTGTAGCTCTTTGAACATTACATCTTTTCCCTATCTCTTCTAAACCCTTTCAGGTCAAACATTTAAACAAGGCTGTTCTTCTACTCCTTCTCTGTGTCTTGTCCGTTCAGGATGTAGACGATCATGGCTATCCACAATTTCCTGTCCTTTTTACCTCTTTGTACATTTCGTCTTTTCGCTATCTCTCCTGAACCCTTTTCTTTCAACCATTTAAACAAGGTCGTTCTTCTACTTCTTCTATATGCCTTATCCGTTCAGGATATGGAAGATCATGGCTCTCCACAATTTCCTGTCCTTTTATAGCTCTTAGCAATTTTTGTCTTTTCGCTATCTTTCCTAAACCCTGTTCTGCCAACCATTTAAACCCGGTTGTTTTTCTTCTCCTTTTATGTGCTGTGTCCCTCCAGGACCTGTGCGATTAAGGCTCTCCACAATTTCCTATCAATTTTACCTCTTAGCAACAATTGTTTTTTACTAACCCTCCCTAATCTCTGTTCTTCCAACCATTTTCACAAGCTCGTTAGGCAGGGGTTATGCGCTGCTTTCCTCTATCCTACTTGCCTTCAATATGTCCTGTGAGTAGCAAACTTTCCAAGTCCTCTTTCCTCATTATGTACGCTAGAAATTTTAACTGTCTCTTCCTCATGTTAAGTATAAGTGTCACGCTTGTTCCCATTTTCTACAAAACATCGTTATTGCTCATACGTTCAGTCTATTGTATTCCCAGCATCCTTCTGCAGAACAACATTTCTCTTGTTTAACTGTGGGAAGATTCTCCAGCATCCATTGTCATATAGCAGGACTGGTATTATGTAACCGTTCAGTAGTCTTTTCTTTGTTTCAAACGAAATTTTCCTGTTTTTTGATACTTTTGTTAGTTTTTGAAAGGCATCTTTTGCTATCCCAATACGTCTTCGGATTTCAATGTCGCATTTTCCGTCCTCTGTTAAAACACTTCTCACATATTTTAAATTGTTGTACTTGATTGATTTTGGTATCTCCAAATTGTCATTTGCCTGTTGAGCTGTTCCTTTTACTAACAAACACGCGGTCTGCCTTCTAGCTATCATTAGTTTCCTTTCCGTACCTGTTGCTAGCACTATCGGCATTAAAAAAAAACCCTCTTACGTTTCGCGTTTCGTTCCAGAATTAGCCAAAAGAAGTCTCGTAATGTTATCGCCGTACAAACTAGCAAAATTACGAGACCAAATATTTCACACGGAAGACTTTGCTTTAATCAGATTTATTCTTCCTCAGTTACGTCTATCGAGTTGGTGAGTTCGCTTAGGATTTACTCCAAACATTCTCTGATTATCTACATTGTCGCGAAAAAATAGTTTAAAAATCAGGAGGTCAATTAAAATACGCGACCATGGTTTCGACCTGTCGGTCTCCTCTGGCGATACTTTTAAAATGACCACTTTAACGCTTTATTTAAAAAACTGATAGAACGCTACATAATTATCTTTCAAAAAAAAATGGTGATTGAAAGACAGGACATTAGGTGTAATGGAAAGGAAAGTGGAAAAGAAGGTGAAGGAAAGAATAGAAAAGGACAGAAATGCAAGTGTATTGTAAATGTATAGAGTGAAGGGAAAATCAAATATGTAACTTAATTGTTATGGAGGATGGGGACAGCGCACTTGCATTATTGTCCCTTTCAAATTCTTTCCTATCGGCCAAAGAGATCCGCCATGTCGAAACCGTAGTCGCGTATTTCAATTGACCTCCTGATTTTTAATTGATTTTTCAATTGACCTCCTGATTTTTAATGGATTTTTCAATTGACCTCCTGATTTTTAATGGATTTTTCAATTGACCTCCTGATTTTTAAACTTAAAAGCCCTGCATGTTATTTTTATTTTTACTTATTTTTTCTCACGTTTATTGAAAACTTTTTAATACAACTGTTTCCTGGTCTAATTCTGACTATTAACCTTTTATATATATATATATATATATATATATATATATATATATATATATATGGAAAATGTTATAGTTCTTCCAACGAGAGAAAATTGTATATTTTAAAAAGAAGAGAGAAACCGCAAATTGGTTATAATGTGGATTATATATATATATATATATATATATATATATATATATATATATATTATATTTTATTTTCCTTACTTTTTACTACACGTCTATATATATATATATATATATATATATATATATATATAGAGAGAGAGAGAGAGAGAGAGAGAGAGATATAATCGGTTTTTTTTCTAATGCGGGCAAATCCGATCTGCACCTAGTCGTTAGATCATCATTCAAATCTACCTGCTGATGCATCTGACGTCTTTGAAGCTCCGGCGTGTAAAGACTAATTTGGCATCATATGGAGTAATCTCAGTACATACTGGAGTGACTCTCCATAACAAAGGTTCTTCATCGACATTAAATTACATTCAAATCATCTGATATTTCGTGATATAAATCTGATGCTACATTCTCTCCTTGGGATGAAACGCGCCAGGATATTTTTTAATATGATTCGCTATAGCAAATATATATATATATATATATATATATATACAGAGAGAGAGAGAGACAGACAGACAGACAAATGTCCATGCGTGATACACGTTTAAGCGATCATGTATCTTTCAATACATGACTAATGAGGCAGATTTTTTCCCGCAGTAGTTTGCCATTTCCTTCAGCGGTAGACCAGTTGCCATCCAAGGTCTGTCCTGCTATTTACCTATAGCTGGGGGAGGAGAGAAGAAGAGGATTCATACCTTTCCCAAGGGTATTAGAACGTAAGTGAATGTAATAGATCTAACGGGAATTCGAACTCGGCTCTCCGATTCCTCAATCCGAGCCGCTATCCATTACTCTACCATAACAATGACGAAAAAGAAACTGTCGTCTTCGAAAGACGAAGGTAGAAAATACAATTGCAAATTATTTTATAATGATTATTTTTTTCTTTTATAGGCGTTGTTTCTGAAAAGAAAAAAAAACACTGGCAGATGTTAATTATTTTTTCAACTCTTCACTCCATTCTTTTGCTTTGATTAGAATTAATTTGATTGTTCTTGCTTTTGTTGTTGTCGTTCTACTGCTGGCAATATATCACCAAAATGGGCTGGAGCTGCTGTCCTGTCTTCACTTTCCAGACTTGACAGATGTCAAAATCACCCACGCGGTCATGTGTGTGATGAGTTATTCCCACCCCCCACAACCAATTTCCAACAAAGAAAACGTCGATAAGCCTTTCCCTACTCTATCGATATTCCCTAGGAAAAGGCTCTGACGAGCTACATTCCTGAGTTCTCCCAGTTCAGACCTTCACATCTAAGACCCTTCATCCTACATACACTTAAATGAATCATACCCGTTCTCTTCGTATTCCATTAGTATGAAGGAAGTTTAATTCTGACAGCTTCTTCATAAGAACCGTTTCTTTGTGGAACAGATTTCCAAGAGGATGCGTACCTGATTCACTACAATCTTAACATCAAAGACTAACCGTTATCTCTCCTACATATTCTCATAAACTAGCCTTTTAACCTTCTGTTCTTACACTCATACAACAAACCTCTACCTTTGGTGGCTCTTGGGACATGTAACCAAAGTTGCAATCTAGTCTTTTAGAATCACATTAGAGACTGTGCTGGCTGTAGTTTCTTCGATTGGTAAGGCCAACGGAAAAATTGATCGATGATGGTCAGCAGGTACTGGTAACCCTGATATATTGGTAGAGGTCCAAGAATATCGATATGTTTTTGTGTATGTGAAGAGGGCGTCGGGTTGGTGAAGGTCCTAATAGGGGATTTTGTGTGACGCTGCATTTTACACCTTCCAGGCAGGGATCATGGTGATCATGTTGAGCCAAACAATGCGCTGTCTGAGGAATTTGAATATTGTTCGTTTGCTGGAGGTACGACAAACCATGTAAATATTTGAAGATCATATTCCTTGTTCATCTTGGAATTTCCAGTTAGTTGATTAGTTACTAAGAGGAATTAATCAAACAGCTTAGTATAAATCTTATGGGACTCTCCTGTCATCCAGTTCATCCTCCCCACGGGGAATGAAGTTAGTACTTTGTATAGATAACTATCCTCATTCGTTTCTGTGGTCGGTAGATTCTGAATATTTTTTCAGAATGTGCACCTTAAGATGTTTGTCGAAATTACAGTCGTTTGCAATAAGATGTTCTTCAAGCTCTACTGATGCCACATTCTTGTGTCTGACACGATGCCTGTGTCCATTTAATATTTCATTTAACATTTCCGTTGTGCAACTCACATAAATCAAGTCATGTTTGGTACATTGGGCGGCGTATATTAAATGGAAATCAGTACAATTGCCACCATTTGAAGAAATCGTAAGGCTTCTCTTTGAATTTGGGATAGAACTGACGCATGTTGTTGCACAATGAACCTGGTTTTCCCATTCTTAGTTTTCTGGAGTACAACGATCTGAAACTTCAATAGGGTTTCAAGTATGAACGCTTGCAGTTGTTAAAATTTGACTAATGTTTTTATTTCGTTTGAAAGAAACAATAGGCAGGTTGGAAAATATATTTAAAACTTGGATAGTTGTACGCAATGTATTCATAGCAGTCGTGTAGTATTTTCATATTATGCACATTTCTATTGCATGGCATTCACGCTGGCTGTATTTTATTCGTTTTGACGCGTTGATTACCACTACAGCCGTTCTTTCAAGACAATGGAGATTATTATTATTATTATTATTATTATTATTATTATTATTATTATTGTAGTTGTTATTTTTGTTGTTTGATTTACCGCTTGATCCAAAGTCCTTCAACTGAAACGTAAAGCAAATGAATGCATTTCTTTCAAAGTTTTGAAAGATTTTTTTTTCTCTCTGTGATGATGATCTTGTTCTTGGAACAAGACTTATATTTTTTATAGATTTTTTTTATATTGTTATACTTGTAAAATATGTTTAAACATAACTTGAAAAAGACAGAAACACCGTGGAAATATTGCTGAACACTTTCATGCACAAAATCTTTTCTTTTTCTTCTCTTAAATCGCACTCTTCTCTTAATTGTTGAAAAATATTGGACGAGTTACGTCAATATTATTATTATTATTATTGTGTGAGAGAGAAGTACAAAACCAATGTGAGGCTGGGCTAGAAATATAAGAAACCCAATCTACCTCTCATGTCACCCAATTTGATAAGGGTATATCCGGTACACGCCTCAAAGTGTGTGTTATGATAAAAGTACTGTATAACTTTGCAGGTGGAGCCCCGTTATAAATACATTTAATTGGGTTAACTAAGTCCGTTCAGATAGTCTTCGATTAAGTATGCTTCCAAGTTTTACATTTGTACCAGAAGCCAAGACAAGGGCCCAAATATAGAAAAAAAAATAAACATATATATATATATATATATATATATATATATATATATATATATATATATATATATATATATATATATATAAAGACAAGAGGAAAAGCTATTGTTAGCCGACGCGTTTCGTCCATTAAGAGACTTTATCAAAGCACATGTAAAGATTTATTTGAGAACGGTCAGGAATATTCATCAGGTAGTTGAAACGTCAGTCAAAACATATGGAATACACAAAGTGTTATAATTCAAAGTCTGATAAAACAAAAGTAAGCGAGTAATATTTTTAATATATATATATATATATATATATATATATATATATATATATATATCTGTATGCGTGTGTGTGTCTGTGTCAGTATGCATGCACTAGTATAAATTTATATTTATATAATACACAAACAAACACACACACACACACATATATATATATATATATATATATATATAGTTGAACCTAGAGAGCCAGACAAACCTACCAAGGTTTGGTATTGGTTTTGATTATTCGCAAATCATCAAGACACCGGAGGTTTTCCGGACGAGTATAATTTCTTATACTTATAAGATTATTACTGATAATATATATATATATATATATATATATATATATATATATATATATATATATATATATAAAGTTTAAATTTTGATATATGCAAGAGGGAAGTATGCTCAGTTGGGTGATAAAGCTTTTTTAGAATAATATCAACACCTAACAAAAGATCAGGACTCATTTCCAAATGTAGCCACGGAAAAATTCCTACTACACTACCTACAACAGCGTCATTTCGCGAATAGTAACTAAATCTATAGAAATTTTAAGAATTAATCTTTAGAGTCAAAGAAATTGGACAAAACCGGAGAACATTATCAAAAAATTAAATGAAATCAATCGAAGCAAAATAAATGAAAATTAATAAATAAATAATAAACTAAATAAATTATATAAATATTAAATAAAATAAACAAACTAAAAAATGACAAATAATAAGTCAAATAATTCACCTCAAACAAAAATTGGGTAGAAAAAACGGTGTACCTCTTCCCCAACTTCCAAAAGCCCCCAGCGTCCTATATATAGGGCACATTTGTCTACAGGTCGGTTAAGGTATGAAACGGAAAGTCATTATGTAATTTGGAATTCTATGCCAATTCTGTTGATAGATAGATAGATAGATTGATAGATAGATAGATAGATAGATAGGAAGGAACAGATAGATAGATAGATAGATAGATAGATAGATAGATAGATAGATAGATAGATAGATATGAACAGACTGAAATAGATAGATAGATAGATAGATAGATAGATAGATAGATAGATAGATAGATAGATAGATAGATGTGTGCCAATATCTGTGTTTCTCTTCTTTAGTTATCCATACATAAATAGGTTTTAAAGAATAATACAATGCGGTAAAATATCCTAGAATTTGTGTTTATTTATTTCTGTCTATGTAAATAGGCTCATATCTATCTATCTATCTATATATATATATATATATATATATATATATATATATATATATATATATATATATTACAATCTTGCTAAACTTTCAAATCCATAACCCTAAACATTTAAAATTATAACTCATCTCCTTTGATATAATTTCTATCCTCTTATATACCTTTCTACTACTCTATCTTAGATTATGATTCATAAAATGTTTTTTTACATATATAATGCTAGTAATAGTATCAGTTAATTGATATCCATACTTATTCTCCAAGTTACACAGTCCGACAATAGCTCAAAATTTGCTTATAAAAGTTATATTAATATCCAATACATTTATATACCTTTCTACTTATATCTTAAATTCTGAACTCAAACTTATTGTTAAAAAAAAACAACAAATAACTTATGTATTCAACATACCAAGAAAAAATCTCCACCTCTTAATTTATTAATTTATATAATTCGTTCATTGATTAAAAAAACGAATAGCAATGACTCCAGCCTAAATATGCACAATTCAGCTCTGGCTTTGTTTTAAAGTTACCAAAAGCGTTTCCAATTACTACTACAGCCATCATCTAAACTTATCCCTCCTTCCTCCTTCATCGTCTTACTCTCTCCTATTACCATCTTTCCTCCCTCACCCCTCACTTTTAGAAAGCTTGGAGGTTATGTGCCTAAACCCTTGACCGTTGCTGTCGATTTAAAAAAAAATTCGTGTCGAGCCAACACTTTAACACCGCAGCAATCCTTCACCAAACTGCTATCAACAAGTACTATTGTCTCATTCTGTCACCCTTTTGCCTTTTGCATCTATTCTTTACCTTTACACGTTCCCTCTTAAAATGTTTTCTCTTTTTTTTTTCAAACACATAGAAAAAAGGAAGTGACATTCCACAAGCTGCCTGCTTACAAACAGAATTGTCCATAACCATTTTTGGTTCTCACCAGTCGAGGTGCAACTAAATGCACCGAAACATGGTTCCATCTTTGTAGTGTGTAAATTGTTTTTGTCTATATGAAAAAATTATAATAAATAATTATTGCTCGATTCTCGGTATTGAATTAATGCTGTAAACGTTAGAATTTATATATTATTTCGTTCTCATTACATTCGAAGATAGATAGGTAGATAGATAGATACATGTGTAAAGACTGATATATATATATATATATATATATATATATATATATATATATATATATATATATCTTCACATCTATCTATCAATACCTGGCTGTTCTAACTAGTTCGCTTTCTTATCCTTAAATCCAGATAGATACATTTTCTCTTTGTGCTAATGCTTACAATCAAATGTGTGCATACGAATAAAGGTCTCTCCATTACTGCCTACATCTACATCTCACTTTGCATGATTCAGCAGTACATGTTCATATCTTAAAGAGGGGGGAAAACAACCACACCCAATTGCACGTCGTTCGCTTTCCTTCACTTAAAGAACATATAAAAACCGGCAGCTCGGTATCTTCTCTGACTTCCAGTCAATTTGACTCCAATGCTTGCCACATAGATTCAATCAATGCTACGAAAAGCCTGCATTGTCCATAACACTTCCATAATAGAACGATTCTGGATGGGAAGGTCGGTGGAAACGGGCCGCCATGTTGGTGCCGGCCATTATGGCGGCGAAGAGAAACATCTGTATGGAAACATGATATAGTTTTTTTTGTTTTTTTTTTTTTAATGTTTTTGACTTGTCTTCTGTTTGGTTTACATTTGAATGCCTTCCACCATTGCTAAACAATTTTAGTCTTTTGTGGAAGGTTGTTTTTAGTGTGACTTCGAATGAATTTCTTGTACTTGCAGGCGCTCGGATTTTAGTTTCAGGGTTGTTTTTTTATCTCTTTTTAGAGTTTTTCAAGTTTTACAGCTCTTAACATATCCCAGCAACGACTTGACTAACAGCAGACAAGAAGCGGCATTCTGAACAAGTTGCAACATTCCTTTCTAATCGGTTTTATAGAGTTATTCCTTTTTCCTAGCTTAGCACAGTAGAACCCGATTAGATAGATTATGATACACCGAACGTTCAAGTGAACAGGCATGTTTTTCAAGAAAATTAGCATTCAAAATTTTAGGTTGCTTTTCGTTTTATTATTATTATTATAATTATTATTATTATTATTAACAGTTATTTTTGACGTGCATCTGTTTTTATCTGACAAAGATGAGAAGGTAAAGAAATATATATATATATATATATATATATATATATATATATATATATATATATATAATCAATGACTCAGCGTACGTAGGATGTGATTTTTCTTTTTTTTTTTTTTTGTTTTCACTTAATTAAACAGAAAATGGCCGAAGCTCTTCGCATGATATTGGCTGTGCTTTTTAGAACTATTTGGAGGGGGGATTTCCCGGAGAAATGTTGTTGAGTTCCTTTCTTTATCAGACCCAAAGCTCCAACCACAACAGGGGCAGTGTTAGTTTTTAAGTGCCACATTTCTTTTTCTATTTCCATCTCAAGGATTTTGTATATTTTCAAATAATAGTTAATAATTTTTTGATAATAATAACAATAATGTTTTCTTTTTCTCATTTCCTCTAACGCTCAGTGACTTCTTGCGTCCTAGTGGCTTTATTGCCTCGTTTAGGATGAAATGATTAAAAAAAAAGATCACAGAAAGTTTTTTACCACTTGGAACGCTCATGTCAATAAGTGTGCAAACATTTTTTTTTTTTTTGTCTTTGATTATAATGTCTGGTCAATTGTCTTCCATTGTACCATCTGTGTTGGCAGAAACATTCCAGAGGATGGTAGCATCTGCTCCCTCAACTTCAAAGCGTTTTTTTTTTTTTTAACCAGACGTCTTGCATTATGTGTATTCTCCATCAAGTCGTACGACCTCATCCAGATGCTACATTTCACAGAATATGTACAGTGCAAACCAGATCAAACTTCTGAAGCAATGGGAAATTATCCTTCTTCTTCTTCTTCTTCTTCTTATTATTATTATTATTATTATTATTATTATTATTGTTTCCTTTGTTTTCTATTGCATACACATTTCCTTCCGGGTTCGAACCAAAGACCTAAGGTCAGAAATAGCATCCTGACATTTTCCACTGAGCTTTTTTGCAAAGGAATAAAGCCAATATAATACATAGATAAAGCCCTTCGTAAGGTGGGAGTTATACTTGCTAATATATATATTTTTTTGTATTTCTTTAAGGCATGGGCTTCCAGAGTTCCCTTCACTGAGTCCCTCAGAACCTTTTTCAATCAAATCGAAGGTTCCAACTACAACTGGATATATTGATGCCCTGATGTGCCACATTTTTTCTTTTATTTCTATTCCAAGATCCTTCTATTTTGATAGATTTTTGAAGGTATTCAAAGAGACATTACATTCTGCAAGAATGTCGTGTCAATAAGAAAACAGATTCTGTTTTTGTGGCCTTTGATGACGATGTCTGGGCGACTAGCTTTGATTGTTTTTTTTCTGTATATATTGTAAAGTTCTATAAAATTCTTACAGCTCCGATGTCGGTGACCGGGTCTGGATGATGTTCATACCAGATTCTTTCTGTTTTCTTTTTATAAAGGTTGCATATTTTCCAGTGAAGATAGGGGACCACTCTACTATGCCAAGTTTTATGGGTGCTAATACCGTGCAACGTGATACAAGATGGTCAATTGTTTCTGGATATTTATCACAGAATCACACTTCAGTTTAACACAATTTTTCAGCATGTTTGCTTGGTAATTTCTAATTACCAAGCAAGTCCTGCGCAGCAACAATAAAACCTTTGGTTTCAGCTTTTAAACTTGCACTACGTAAACCAGATTGGTATGGGGTTTGTCTATATCAGCTTGTTTGCTACGGACAGAGTATTGACTATGAAGAGACTTATCTCACCCTTGTTTCTGCATTTAGTCCATTCTATTTGCTTTCATTTTAGGTGATTTGCCGCTGTGGTATGCTTATTCTGGTTTATTTGCACTTCTTCACCCACTTGAAATTTCAATTTGGGGCGGGGTCTTTTATTACACATTTCTTTCCGGGTCTCGCCCAGAGACCTAAGTTTAGAAATGGCATCATGACACTTTCCACTGACAAAAAAAAAAAAAAATTACATAGATAAAGCCCTTCGTAAAGTGTGGGCTGTACTTGTCAGAACAATTTTTTGTATCTCCTTGAGGCATGGACTTCCAGGAATCCCTTCAATTAGTCTACGGCAATCTTTTCAAACCAGTCATAGGGCTCCAACTACAACAGGGATTGTTGATGTTCCCATATGCCACATTTTCGAGATTTCTATTTCGAGGTCCTTGTACTTTGACAACTTTTTGAATATCTTCAAAGATACATTGCAGTCAGCAGGGACTGCCATGTCAATAAGGAGGCACCGTTTTTGTTTGTGGTCTTTAATAACAATATCTTGGCGGTTGGCTTTGATTGTTCTGTCAGTGTGTATTGTGTAGTCTCATAAAATTGTAACAGGTCCTATCTTCGTAACCGGGTCTGGGTGGTGTTCATACCAGTTTCTTTCAGTTTCCTTCCCGTAGAAGTTGCAGATTTTCCAGTGCAGATATTGGCCCACCCTGTCATGTCGGGTTTTATATTCAGTGGGTGCAAATATCGTGCAACCTGATACAAGATGATCAATCGTTTCTGGATATTTATCACAGAATCTGCATTTTGGGCTGACACAATGCATCGAGACTAACGTAATCGCCTACTAAAAACTACGTCACACATTCTGAGGCTAAAAATTACTCATTAGCATAATCCCAGCCTGCAGAAATTATTATTATTATTATTATTAATATAATTATTATTATTGTACTGGACTACAGCTTATCGCTTGTCGGCACAAATATATGTATTAAACAACAAATTTACAAGGGACAAAGACATTAACATTTGTGTTTGGGTGTGAACGTAAAGAGTTTGTATGTTGGTGAATGTTCGTACGTACGTGTGTGTGTCATATTCACGGTTTTTTCCTGTACGTGTTTATGTCATGTTCACGGTTTTTTTTTTTATTTCTGATAATAATGGTTTTAGATACGTTTTACTAATTAATCCATAGCTGGGAGGAAGAGGAGGACTCATAGGTTTCCTAAGGGTATTTCCACGTAAATCAATATAACGAACCAAGCTGGAATTGGAACTCGGCTCTCCGATTAACAATTTTGAGCCATTATCCATTACAACACCAGCACGTCCAAGCTTGCAGCACTTGGTACTTTCTAGCGGTTAACAATTAGGTACTGACCAGGCTTGACATTGCTTAACTTCGGTAATCGTACGGGAAACAGTATTTCAACATGCTTTGACCGTAAGCCTCCATACTGAATATAGTTAATAATCATACTTATTATAAAACGCAGGTTGTGTGTGTGTGTGTGTGTGTGTGTGTGTGTGTGTGTGTGTGTGTGTGTGTGTGTGTGTGTATATATTGAATTGAATCGGATTTCCTACATTTTTCAACCGATTTCAAATAAAACTTCACAGGACTACGTAAAATTACCTTGCGGTGGTTTTGATAGCGCCCAAAATTGGAAGAACACAATTGTTTTTGCACAAAACCAATTTGAAAACACGATTAATAGGCATCGCGAGAATGAAAGGGGACAGCTCATATCGAGTTATATACTTATTATAAAACCCAGGTTGTTTGTTGTGTGTGTGTGTGTGTGTGTGTGTGTGTGTGTGTGTTCGTTTATATATGGGATCGGATTTCCTACATTTTCAAACCGATTTCAACAAAACTTCACTTTTTTTTTTTTTGGCAGGTAGTGTTTCTTATTGTCTTGCACACTTTTTTTCTTTTATTTTTACATTCAGAATGCTTTAAAAATTCCATTTACAAGACAATTGTTTATAATAAAATTCTATTCAATCGGTAGACTCATAACGATTGAAAACAATGTTTTTTTTTAGTTTGGGTTTGACCAATTCGTAAAAAAACAAAAAAATAACTAATTAAGACATGCGTGTTCGTCAACCTTAAACAATAATCTTTGTCAATTTTATTTTTCAGTCTTTATGATGATCGATACTTGATCTATCTCTTACTGTTACATTCCCGGGCATTGCCAGGCTCTACTGCTAGTGTTCATATAAAAAGCAGAATTTCCCATCTAGCCTTTATGACATAGACTTGGGTTTGGTTTGTTTAACGGCATATAAACTTCTGATGCGTCATTTAATGCCGAAATTGAATTTTCATGTGAGCTTTTTCTTTACTATTAATATCTATTGTTGGTAATTTTTACTATAAAAATGTATTGCTCGCACCTTACTATAAAAATGTATTTCTACACTTTCATAGTGTTTTGACCTCAGTTTGAGGGTTCACTATTTGCCCATAGCTGGGACCCTAACTGGTGCTACCCACCCCCTCCCCCGGAGTCAGTCTGGACCTGGGAACACCAGCAATTAAGAGGTGTTTCCACGCTCCTCAAGACCTCCTAATCTTACTGCCGGATGTAGTTTGCGCCCTGTCGTCTGGGGCTTCATAATACGCCGACTGCACCTCTACTGAGGGGTAAGCCCCCTCCCCACACACACACAAAAGAGACGTCCTGGGTAAGACGATAAACTACATCCGCGTCCTGGATAAGACGGTAAACTACATCCAACAGCAATGTCTCTAATCTGGATGTTTTGAGGAGCGTGGAACCCCTCCTTAATTGCTGGGGTTCTCAGGTCCATCCTGACATGGGGTGGTAGCACCTGTTAGAGTCCCAGCTATGGACAAATAGTTAACCCCTTAACTGGGGTCAAATCCTTATGAAAGTTTAAAAATAGGTTTTAATGCCAGCAAATACAATTTTGTAAAAAAATATTACCAGTCATGAATTTTTGAGGAAAAAAATTATTAGCAGCAATACATTATTACCAGCAAAACATTTTTGAAAAAATTATATTACCAGCAATAAATTTAAAAAAAAATATTACCAGCAATACATTTTTGAAAAAAAATTACCAGCAATACATTTTGAAAAAAAAATATTACCAGCAATAAATTTTGAAAAAAAATAAATTACCAGCAATACATTTTTGAAAAACAATATTATCAGCAATTCATTTTTGAAAAAAAATATATTACCAGCAATAGATTTTTGAAAAACAATATTAACAGTAATACATTTTTGAAGGAAAAAAATATTACCAGCAATACATTTTTGAAAAAAATATTACCATCAATAAAAATCTTGTCGGCATTAAATAACCCATTGAGGTTGATATGCCATAAAACAAAAGAAAACAAATAAAACGGAAGTAGTGTCTCCTCATACCCAAGACGACGATTATGTAAATATACCGGAAGTGATTGCAATTCACTGGAGTATTATGGCCATTACTTTTGGTGATAAAACTGTTGGTATTTGATTCTCCGGCTCTTAAATTACGTAAGTAACTTATTTAATTTTTTTTTTTTTTTAGCTTTTTATTGAATCTTTTTTCTTCCCGCCAATTTTTAACATTTGATCCTTCCTGTTGTTCAGGGCAATTTGTCTTCCTGTCAATAATAACTGGCCGTAGATTTTTCATCGTTTCTTTCGGATCTTTACATCATAGTTCCCTTCTCTTATTCGACGATTCTGTTCTTGGATTCGATGTCTTTTTCAATATATTTGCAGACATTTTGCATATCTTTTTCTTTTCTTTCTTGCAGGTTGGCAAACATTCACAAAAGACTACATTGTAAGACAGATGCACTGACCGGGAAAATTCACCAAAATATCGTGTCACTACCCGCCTACATGGCCACCTATATTGCCACTTCCAACAGTCCAGATTCAGCTGCCTATTCCTTCTGTCATTTTCCCCCAAAATAGATCGTACTTGAAATGAAGGCGACTTCAGGCCGTAATGCAAGATTAAAGAGTACACAACGAGGCAGTTGATAGCTACCTCGAAAGCTGAATTTTTAGGACGTTTTAAACAGTGGAATAGACACTGGAAATGTGTAAGAATTTAGTAGGATTAGTTTTAATGTAACTAAGATAACGTGGCCCCTTTCGGTTATTTTTTTTTACCTTAATATTAAACATCATTACAGACAGACATCGAAATCTTTGTATTTTTGTGGCACATACGCAACAGTCCCAACCCTGGGGCTATTGTTAGCTTATCTTTGTTTAACGTATCACGAGGTGCAATGTGTTGAACCTTTATTAAGAAGACGTTGTTGCGTCACTCTTTCAATGGGGAGCCTACCTTAAACATTACAATCATGTCTTTTCTATGGGATCGAACACCAGACTTTGATACCAGAAAAATATTTACGTTAATTTTAACGCCTCTAAAACGAAACTTCTATTAATCATTTGAGAGAGACTTTTCTGTCTCCTATCAACATAGCTGATGCTAACCTTCAGAAGATTGACCCCTGTTGTCTATCTGTTATGGGATCTTACCCATAATAATAATAATGGACTATTCCATACTTAATAAATACTGCGCCTCAGGAGTAGGCAAAGAGTCAGTAGTTCTAGTCGAGTCAAGAGTCGAGTCAGAGGCAGTCCGAAACAGAGTCGCGTTCAGACAATTACTGCAAGACATTGGAATAGTGATACTGGTCGAGACTACATTGTTCTCTCTACTAAACCTGATTGTTCATACTAACACTTCTACTTCTCTGTATATATTCCTGTTTGTAATATATCTGTGTTATTCCATACCTGTGTTCGAGTTCTTCTTTATTGGTTCTACCTTGGACTATCACTGTGGTACAAGGAACCGGACCATAACACTATCGTGTTAATATTTTCGGCTGACATGAGATTAAAAGATTATATTGAATCAATTGCTAGATTTACTGCTAAGAAATTTGTTTCCCTGCGTGGTGCTAGACAATTTTTTCACTCCAGAATCTATTTTGCATATTTATAAGTTTACAACCATTCGTCTATACTTTGAATATTGCTGTCACATATGGCCTTGTGCTCATGTTATATATTTAGAGATTCTTGATAAAATCTTAAGAAGAATCTGCAATGTTAGTGGTCCTGACCTGGCATATCACTTTCAATCACTGTCCCACCAGCGTAATGTAGCTTCCCTGTACCTTTTGCTATAAATACTTTCATGACAATTGTCCGGATGAACTTTTCGCTATGGTAGCTAGACGCAGTAATAGATTGGAAGCAAATTCTATGCTAAGAGTTTCTTTTTCGCACTTCTCGCTTGTGGAACACTCTCCCGGCTCCATGCTTTCCAGCCAACTTTGACCTTCAAAAATTCAAATGCAATGTCAATCGTTAACTACTCTTCTATTGTTCTCGCTCCTTAATAATGTTTCTCTTTTTTCTTATTCTTTCGCACTCAGTAACCCCTTGTGTCTTAGTGGCATTACCACCTTGTATGGGGTGAAATGATTTAACCACAAAAATCATTTAAAAATCTTTTGTGATGTCAACGAACATTCGTTGCCACTTTTGCAATGTCAACGAATACTCGTTGTCACTTTCGTAATGCTCGTTGTAGTAGAGACTTTGTAATCTCACTAATAGTACTTGCTCAATAATACTCGCTCGAAAAGTAACTACAGAATAGTAATCCGTATAGCGAAATAGTATAGTGGATACTATAGAGAATAACGATCCTATAGATAGACTAGAAAGAGTGATCCGTATAGTAATAGAGGATAGACTAGAAATAGCGATCAATCAGACACCACGCTAATTTCTATACATGCGTTTCCTCGATGGTCACGTGATCTATCTATTAGAAATGGGATCGCCCGTGTTTTCTCACTGGCGATCTATGTTCAAACTCAACTGTCGGCAGCGACACTTTATTCCTATGTAACAAAATTATTAAACATCGTATGCCGTCAAGAATTTGAGAAGAAAAGTTTTGCTAAATCAGTTTTCGATGTGCGGACATCAGAAGGGGGCTACATCGAAGGAGTTTTGGTTTTTTTTTTTTTTAACGGTATCACCCCATGCAAGGCAGTATAGCCACTAAGACACAAGGGGTTACAGGGTGTGAAAGTATTAGGAATAAAAAGATTAATAATGAGCGGGAAGAGGAAAGAGCAATCACGACAACAGTAGATAGCAATTGACATTGCATCTAAATTTTATGCGGATTAAAGTTGGCTGGAAAGCATGGAGCCGGATGCGAGAAGTGCGAGAAAAAAAATTGTTAGCATATATTTTACGGTTACATCTAGCCAGCTCAAATGTAATTTAATGAGATCTCGATGCCAGTCTAGTACTGCGCTTAACTTCAAAATTTCTAGGAACCATAACGAAGACCTCATCTGAACAATTACCAAAAAAGTATATATAGAAAAGACAAAAAGAGGCAACCTTACGGTGGTGGGAAAGTAATTGAAGCCGAGCCGCCAGATCATGACCAATAATATTACTGATTCTTCATTGGGTGATTTTATCAAGGAGCTCAAGATAAATAGCAGGGACACCGGATCATATATGACAGCAATATCCTAAGCATGGACAACTTGTAGATTTATAGATATGTAAAATTAAATGGCGAATTGATACAGTGCTATGCAAAAGTAAGTGAACTGTTAACCCTAGGATGGCCGAGGTGTCATTTTCGACACCTTCAAATTTTCAACAAATTACTATGGAATAACTAGTTTTGGTTCGATGCTGAGGCTTATGGACAATTATTGAATTTCAGCAAAGATGCTTAACAGACTGAATTCTTTAAAAAAATATTCAGTGGAATAGCTGATATTTTAGGTTTTACCTTGAATAGCTGAGGTGTCGTTCTTGACACCTAGGCTATTTATAGGTTAAATGCATTGAAAGATTTCTCACAAGCAATAATAATTGTGTTTATGTCCCTATTTATCTATTTATCTATCGATCTATACACACACACATAATTTATATATATATATATATATATATATATATATATATATATATATATATATATATATATATATATATAATCACTTTCTTTCAGTATGAGGTATACTAATATTTGTGAATTTCTTTTCAGACTTGTTATTCCTGACTTGAATATTGAATATATTAAAGATGGCTGCTTCACGGCCTAATGTAAATAAAGATGTCAAAAGAGCTGGTCATCTTAGTGTTAAGATATATTTTTTAAAAATTGTCACATTTTTCTTAATTAATTTTATTCAATTAATTACAACCACTTTCAAAATCTTTCATCAATCTGGAATAAAAAAAAAGATGTTCAAAAGTAAGTAAACATTTAATATATGGTGACTGCTTCTTTTGCTGTTACAATGACAACCAGTCTTTTTCTATAATTTTTAAGAACTTTCTGGCAGTAGTGAGTGCTGATTTTTTACCATTCTTCGTGGCAAAATTATCACAATTGTTCGATATTACCTGGGTTTCTTGCATGTACTGACTTCTTTTACTTGAATCACAGATTTTCGATTGGTTTTTAGATCAAGACTTCGACTATACCGTTCCAAGACTTGAAATTTCTTTTTACGAACCTATTCTTTTATAGATTTACTTTGATGCTTCAGATCATTGTCCTGTTGTATGTTTCAGCCCCGACTTATCCTTTTGAACTGAGGACGAGATACTTTCATTCAAATTTGGTTGGTATCGTGCAGAGCCCATTGTACCATCAATGCGTACTATTTTGCTTGTTCCAGCTGCAGCAAAGCACCCACCAAATCACAATGCTGTCACCGCCATGATTAATGCTTGGTATCAAATTCTTCTCTTTAAAAGTCGTATTAGGAGCTCATCAGATACACCACCTATTGTTCCTCCCCCAAAATCTCATCCGACCATAAAACCGTTTGCCAGAATATTTCTAGATTGTTTTCTAGGCTTTGTGCACTGTAGATGTATGCACATTGATTCCGCCATTAGCCAAAGACCACTGAAGAACCGCACTTATCATAGCAAGATTTGTCTAAGCTTGCTGAACTAGATGTTTACTTGCTGTTATTTTTCGCAGATGGACACTTCTTGATTGTGATGCCGTCATATCAAAGGCCTTCCATTAATAAATAATTTGTTGCACGGTGGAGAAGTGCACGCCAAATTATTTTGATAGCTTTTTATAGCCTTCTCCATCATTATACGTTTAAACTATGTGATTTTTTTAAAGCTTCAAGTTCTTTTGATCATTACATATATATATTTTGTAAATTTAGTCTCTAACTTTTTGCATACACAATGAGTTATATTTCTTAACTGCAGTAGACACCAAAAGATGAAGACGTGTCATTTTGCTTTTTACATGTACACAAAAAAATATTTGCACTGGAACCATGTAAAACAAAAATACTGTGTATAAATATAAGGTTAACTTACTTTTTCACGTCTTAAATTTAAACTTTGAGTTCATATTTGTTATGGATTCCGGGATGAAATCCGGTACCAATAAATAACAAATGCCAAGAAGGAATATAGGAAAATAAATGTATTAATGTAATAATACAAACTGGTAATGCAGGTTAGTAGTTCTAGGAATGCGGGTTAGTAGCAAAATATATATACAATCTTTGATATCGACGTTTCACTGTATGAATTCTTACTGAGTCTACGTGCTTGCTCACTGTGACTCTTGCTCGTTCGTCGCTCGTTCTTCGCTTTCGCTCCCGGGTACTCACTAGCAGTAGTATATGTATACCCTGGGTGAGTCCATTTGTGTAAAAAGGGGAGAACCCCCCCCACAACAATATTTTTAAGCCAACTTGATAAAAATCTTTGAAAGTTGTTGTAATTCATTTAATCAAGGTTTTTCTTAATGAATATATAGTCTAATTAAGATTTGTTGATTATCTGGGGGGGAAGAGAGAATTATTTTAAATATTATCTTAGGGGTTGTTGTGTCGGGAACCTACCACCCCTCTTGAAGATGAACTTGTCTGCGTCTGTGAACAAAGACTTTAAATAGTGGCATGCCAGTTGACATGATGAAAGACAGAAAGACAGAGAAGTTCTTAGTTGAGCTCGTTATTGACTACTCAGGCGATTTCTGTACCTTTTTACCAACCTATTAAAACCCTTTTTATTGTTACGTGTTATTTGGCGTTTGTCTCTACTAACCCCAAATCAACATCATAACAGGGGTTCACAGATTTTGCACGACACTGTATCCGTTGTGGTCATCTTTTTATAGCATCAGAACCGATATTTTTCTTATCAGGCACGGTTTTCCACGAAGAATGCTGATGTACTGAATTTAACAAACTTCATCACTGGCGTCATACAGGGCATCAAATGAGAGGCGGATAGGGTGTTGTACGGGGGGTAGCAAAGATCCGAGAGAAAGGACGAAAAATCTTCAGGAAATTTATTATTGACAGGAAAACAAATTGCATTGAAAAAGATCAAATGTTAAATATTGGCTGGAAGAAAAAAAAAACATCGAATTTGTCAAGGAAAAAATGATAATAATGAAATAAAAAATAAAAAAAAAACACAGATAAGAAAGTTGAGCAAAGAAAGCAAAAAATATTACATATATGATAAGTTGCGTCTGTAATTCAAGAGTCTGAGTTGCCAATCAAATGTCAACCATTTATCAACAACAGTAATGGAAAGGCTCATTACATATCAATATATTACAATCTCCTCATGACTTCGGATATTTCTTTATAATGTACACTAGATGCTCACTTCTACGTTTTTATATGAATACTAGCCGAATTACCCGCTCCTTGCTGTGTGACACAGACTTTTTCTTGTAAGATAATGATAGTTGATGCATTTCTATATTACTCAATGATCTTTCTTCTTTTCACACCTCAGCATGGTTCCGTTATTCTAACACTGAACTGACCTCTCGATGTACCAACAAAGGTAATAATCTAACGCAGTTATTTCTCATCTTTTCATATTTTTTTTTCTTTCTGTAAATTGTTGGCACCTCAGTAATGGTAAGCAAAGCTAGATTGTTTGACCATTACTACTAAGTATTGAGTTCGAACCTCTCTAGGTACATATATAACATTCGATAATAAACATCCCAAGAATTGATACGTCGTAAAATCAAGGAAACCAATAATTGGCATAGGACGTTGTGAATTCGATCCTCACTGACTGCCGCATAAAAAATAATATCCCAGTAAGGGTCAGTGTTGGTGACCATTGCTGCTAAATAGTGAGTTCAATGCCTACTGGATGTCCCAACAAAATTCGACGTTATATCTTTAAACAAAAGTTGACATATCATAAAACTCAACCAACCAATAACTGGTATAAGAAAAGAATTAACGAGGATAGGCTTGTGAATCATTACTCCTAATGAGTTTGATCCGCACTGAGTGCCTGATAGAAAATTCAACGATAAATAATCCAAGTAAAGGTTAATATATTGAAAAAAAAAAAAAAAAACAACCTCACCTAACTTAAACTTACGTACGTCGGTGGAGTAATGGATAGAGATTGAGGAATCGGAGAGCCGAGTTCGAATTCCAGTCGAACCCATTACATTCATTTACGTGCTAATACCTTTGGAAAAGGTATTAATCCTCTTCTCCCACGCCCAACAGGAAAGACCTCCATCTTTTCGCTTTCTACTTCTTGGATAAAAGTCATTCTCTTGTTCAAATTTAAATTTAATTTAAATCAAAGAAAAAAAAATTATTAGGCGGGGATATGCAAGAACAGTTTGATCTGACCCCTTTGATATGTATTTGATGCAATACTTGATTGAATGAATTGATGAGCAGATTTAAACATTGATATGACAGTTGAATTATCGCAACAAATATATATTGTAAGGCACTACCCACTGATTGATGGTTTCTTGCTCAGCTTGACGTCCATATTGTTTCATTTGACCTTGCCGATTTGACCTCCATCTTCTGGCTTTCTCCTTCTATATTTTGGGATGCGAGTCATTCCCTTCTTCAAATTAAAATCTAATTTAAATCAAATAGGAAAAAAATTCAATGGGGGTTTTGTGCACCCCCAGGGACCCACCTTTGATCAAAATTAAATATACTGATCCAATTACCCTACGTGTCATTCCCGTGTTTAAATTTAAATTTAATTGAAATCCAAAGAAATAGAATTTTCAGTGGGGGGGTGCCTCCCCAAACCCACCCTTTGTTCAAAATGATCTTGCCGATGTGACCTCTATCTCCTGGCTTTCTACTTCTATATTTTGAATAGGGGCCATTCCCTTGCCTAAATTTAAATTTAATTTAAATTAAAGGGAAAAAAATTAGGGTTTGTTCCCCCCTCTGGGACCCCCTTTGATCAAAATGAAATATTCTTATCCAAGTACCCTGGGTAATATAGTTTCAGAATATATATGATTATGGTGGGCTATCTCCAAAAACATACGAGGAGTTCCATAACAAACAGACAGACATAGACTACAACTTTATATATAGAGATTACATAAACCAAATTCAATATAGAATATGTGTCTATATTTCTGATTTATCCACTGGGCCACCTGGAGAATGGCACTAGAACAATCTACCCCCGTGGACTAAATAATGTGTTTGGTTCTAAATTCCAACGAATATCATCCTGAAGAAGGCCAGAGCGCACAAGGCTCGAAACGTTGTAAATATGACAATAAAGATGAGGACAACAGTCCGAACAATGTAAATAGTGTAAATAGAATGATATGTATCCTGCTTAAAGTGCTTGCATTTAAATTTGGAGAAAGCAATAGTATAATTATTCTTAAGATACGTCGGATCAAATGGTGTGGTTTCTCCTACAATAGACGACGCAGGTTCGAATCCTGGTACATTTTCTTTATTAATAGATTGGTTGATTATGTTTAGCGGCATATCAACCTCAATAGCTTATTTAAGACATTTCAATATATAAGCTGACACTCCTTAGATATTACATAACAATTAATTTTTTTTTTTTTGTTTCTTAGGAATTTTTCCCGTTTCTTAATACTATGCTTACCTTTGGAAGACATGTTTTGCGAGTCGCATATGCGTTCGAATTTTGATGTCACATTTTGCATACTCTTTGTAAACACTTCCCAGATATTTAAAAAGATGTACTTGTTTGATCGGTAATTCGTAGTTCACATCTGTTGGCTTTTTCCCTTGTTGACAATCCCATACATATGGTAAGTAATAGCAAAAAGAAAACTAAAAAGAGTCTGAAGTAACATATTAAGCTGTCACACATAAAATGATGAACTTTATAGAAAATGAATAAAACGCTTCTGAAATGGTAAATAAGTAATTTATTTAATTGAAACAGGCACCATGTTGATGAATGACTGCTCTTAACGTACCTCTAAATTCTTGATCCCATCTTTAAAAAAATCCACATCCTTTGATGTGATAAGCAGTTCAAATGCTTCGATTACCTCTTCCTCATTGGAGAATGTTTGATTGTGTATGAAAAGATCAAAATGATTAAATAAGTGATAATCTATAAGAGATATATCAGGTAAATATGGAGGATGAGGTAAAATTTCCTAATTCAGGCTATGCAGTTTTTAAACGGTTGATTGACAAGCGTGCCACCATGCGTTGTCGTGCCGCAAAATTGGGCCATCCCTATTCACAAGTTGGGGATGTTTATTTTTCAATTTTTTGTGTATACACTCAATTTCTCCACAATACGAGGTTGCTGTTACTGTTTTACCACGAGGCAAGAATGAATAATAAATAACCCCTTTGAAAGACCACCATACAGTATTCATTAACTTTTTAGGGCGCAGTGGAACTTTTGGATATTGTTTTGGTGATTCACTTGCCTCTAACCACTGGCCTACTCTCTTACTATTGTCAAAGAGTATCCATTTCTCATTTTATGTAAGGATTCGATGCAAAAATGGTACTTTTTTTCCAGTTTGTACTCATACAGTAATATTACTCGACATTGTTTCATTGTAATCCTTTTCATTGGGCCTATGAGTGACATTATACTGAAAGGAAAATTATCTGGAAAGAAAAAGTCAGGAATTAGTCATTTTTTTTTATATACCAAGGAGGTTACTTCGTTAGACGACCAAATCAATAACCAACTAAAAAATACATCATTTCATATGTGATAACCTAATATTTATTTAATATGCTGGGAAATAAGAATATGTAAATATATGGGTAAAATATATGTGTGTGTTTATGCGTGTATATTACTATGTGTGTACCTCTGATGGTCGCTCTTTGTCCTGGTGGGTGGGGCATACATGGTTCAGAGCGATATCGTCGGGAGTTCTAAAATCCTGTAAGGACACTCTTGGCACTAAAGTCAAAGGCGAGGAACCAGAGCTAAGCGCGACCAACCCCAAGGTTCTCACCACTGGAACAAGACCATTCCAATATATCTCAACGGTTGAACCAGCAGATGAAGAAGGCTACGCATTAAGGACATGCTACAGAAGGCGCCACTCAAGTCAGCGGCAGTCGGTTGCAATTTCATAACTGAATTCTGCATGTCTCATTCCATACGTGCCGCAGAGACATGTCATAAAATCGAGTGTGTGGGTCACTAACTGGCAAGTTAAGGTCAACCATAAATAAATTCGTGCCATCGACACTTTCTTCTACTCTGATGATGACGGAATAAGAATTCAGCAAGTATTTTTTTTCTTGCACATTGGACTATGTAATAGTATTCATTTTTACCTTGATGTGTTACTTGTTAATTTCAGCTGAGCACCTAACTAACTCCCTCAGACTGAGCTGGTCAGGTGCTCATCTAACCAGCGTCTCTACGACCCCACACGGTCTGGGAACTTATAATGATGAATTTCAGACAGAGTTCAGAAAAGGAAACTTATACATAATTTCAGGAAGAGGCAGTTAAATTTTCTGGGGCATGTAATGAGGAAGGATGGCTTGGAAAATTTGATACTCACAGGGCAGAAGAGAGAGGACAGCAGTGCGTGACATACTTGATGGGCCTGAGCAAATGGGTGACAGAACAGGGTTTGGGAGAAATAACAAAAAGACAAAAGAGCTACAATAAACAGGAAGATGAGGAGGACCATGATCACCTACGTCCTGAATGGGCACGTTATATAAAAAGAAGAATTTTAAAATTTCGTTAAAAGCAAAGAAAAGAATGTTGGCCTGTTACGTGATATCTGTCCTTCGGTACGTTAAATTCATAGTAATTGAGGTCATTGATTGAATATGTTAAGTTGTTAGTTAAGCAATAAGTTGACCCTATATAGAATTTATCTTTGGTCTTCTTCAAATATTCTTTCTATCTGTAATATTTTTTTTCTGATTTGTGTTTCCATATAATTTCTTATGCTTTCTGCCTTAACTCATCTACGGAGGTTACAGTGATTTTGGTTTTTTTTTTTTGTTTTCTCATAACCTCCCGTCGCCATCTTTTATTTTCTAATTTTTGTTTTCTTTCCCTTTTTTTATTGATTTATCTATTCATATCTTTTATGATTCGTGTCTACATTTCCTTGCCGCAAGTTGGTACATGTCGTTTTGCTACGACACGTCAAAGGAATAAACTTTTACATGACCGTTTTCTGACATTGTAATGATTTTTGCGTTTTTTTTTCTATTTCTAACATTTCTCTTCTGAGTGAGATCTGATCAGCAGTTAGAATAAAAACAAGCCAAATATATATATATATATATATAAATATATATATATATATATATATATATATATATATATATATATATATATGAGTGTGTGTGTGTGTTCGTGTGTGTTCGTGTGTGTATATATATATGTGTGTGTGTGTTTGTTAGTGTATATATATATGTGTGTGTGTGTGTGTTCGTGTATATGTGTGTTCGTGTATATGTATGTGTGTGTGTGTGTGTTCGTCTATATACATGTGTGTGTTCGTGTATAAATATCTATCTATATATGTGTTTGTGTTCGTGTGTATATATATAAATATATATATATGTGTTCGTGTATATACATATATATATGTGTGTGTGTGTGTGTGTGTGTGTGTGTGTGTGCTTGATTAAAAGCCAACGAAAATGTTTTTGTTAAGCGTTTTTGTTTGTTTTTTTCTTGATGGCTAATATTGGTTTATGAAGTTTCGATTTTTTTGACGTTGTTAACAATGTAATATTTTTTTCCTCTAGTTTGTTGTTACCGTGTAGTTGATTCCTGTAGAAAAGTTGAATAACATTTTTTAAATTATTTTATTATTTTATTATTTTGTTTTATTCTCGTTTGCTTTTCTTCTTTGCTTTTATTGTTAACCGGCTACCATACATAAACCAAATACAAGCATAGTGCGAACCTTGAAGATTTTGTATCAATTTTAACCCCGCCAGAAAAAAAAAACAACCTGTCTATAGTGCAACCGGTCATCGAAAATGCATGAATTTTTAACCTCTTCAAAAACTTATCTATGTATAATGCAATCCCCGGTTGTTTGCTTAAAAGAAACTGATCAGTAAAACTCGCTCGAGTACATACGTTGTGTGGCTCAGGAATATGTAAAAAATAATTTATTTGTGTATATTTCTGAGATGAGGTATTATGTACATTATTTACATTATTCGGAATATTGTCCTTATCTCTGTCGCCATACTTATTACAACGTTTCGGCCGTTTTACGCTCCGGCCTTCTTCAGGTGGTTGGAATGTCCTCAAGGACACATGGCACAGTGGATAAAGGCGTTAGTTAGATTCAGTGACAGGAGTGTGAGTTCAATAACCCGGCTAACGCAATGGAGAACCTTCAGAGGGAAATTAACAGGAGATAACTGATAACTGACATCCATTAAACATGGCACGTGGAACGAGAACAGTCTACCCCAGTGAGCGAAATAAAGGGTTCAGTTCGACATTCCAACCACCTGAAGAAGGCCGGAGCGTACAACGGCCGGAACGTTGTAATAAATATGGTGACAAAGATGAGGACGACAGTCCGAATAATGTAAATAATGTACAAATTATTTGTTAATAATCTTATGATTACTCTGTTGGCGATTATTTGATTATAAACGTGAATTACAGTTAAGTTTCTATATAAATGATGAGAAGTCTTTTTAAATAACGTTATAATTAAGGATGACTAATAACCAAAATAATTATGGACATGGAGAAGACCAGGATGAAAAACTAAAAACCAAATCGGCTACATAACTATCAAGAGATTCAGGAATGCAGTTGTTCACTGCAAAAGCTATCCAAGTGCCGACTGCGGGAGCGATCACCTCCTTATTAAGGTTTATTGCGTAAAATGCACAATTGTGGCACAAGGCCGAAAAGGGGGCAATGGGGTTGACTCTGGTCGTCACTTACTATCCTATAGCTAGCTAATCCGATTCACGACCCATTCATTCGTTACAATTGACATATTCACCACAAAACTCATCCATCGCCAAGCAATCCTCCTCATATACTCTCAGGACATAACATGACGTAAAAATGTCATTTCAGGATTATAAAATACTATACATAAACATTGTACATGGTATAAAAGGAGAGGGGAGAGAATGAACCAAGAAAAACAAACTAAAATATCAAACAAACAAAGATAACTGATGTTAGTTGGACCCGTCCAGCCCTCAAAAAAAGAGAGGCCGCTGCATTTTGCCCTATGACAGAATCAAGAGGCTCTCTCGATAAGGGAGAGAGAAAGAAGAAAATATATACGGACATGGGGAATAAATAAAGCTGATTCAGTCGAGATGAAAGGAAGCCAAAAAAAAAACAAACTGGGGAGGTTTGGAATCTCAACTTGGATCGTAAACCAAATATGTAGCCAGGAGCAGGCCAGAAATAAAACTTATTCACATTAACTAGATACACAAAAGCTTGTCTAGCCTGACCAGGGGAGCGCTGCACAGGAAACCACCCCGATGTGAAATAGGTAGATCTAAAAGAGAAAATCAAGGCTAGTCCCGTTCACACGAACCAAGCTCGCCTCAGTCACCCACTTTTCGATAAAGTCTGTCGAAACGAAGCATTTTCTATCAGTTCTAATCTTCATCTTGAGCTGATGCTGAAAGAATCGGATAAGATCATGATGAGAAAGATGGTTGCCTCACCTCCTTGTTAAATGAAAACAAAGAATGAAACTACAGAGACTAAAGAAGCCTAATAAAACAACTGTATTGCAATACCAAAGGCTTCTGAACGACCCGAACCTGAAGTAAATGGATGATAGAACGGGGTTTGGGAAAATAACAAAAAACAAAACTTATTAAGAGCTGCAAATGGCAGGAAGATGTGGAGTGCCATGATCGCCTATGTCCTGAAAGGATACGGGAGATAAAAGAAAGAACTAATAATATCTATTCTGGCAGGGTTTTTTATAAATATAACTTCTTTTATTCAGCCACTATGTTCTTTTCTTATTGTAGAAGCCACTTTAAAATGAGAAACTTTCGCGTTCTTTCGGATTCTAACGATTTTTTTTGTCTTGTAATAAACTCGGAAAGAGCGTGGATCAGATTTTGTTGTCTGGCTTCTTCCTTTGTCATATATTTCCAGCTTATGTCTTCTGTTTGCCCTTATTTTGTTTATTAGTTCCAGGGTCGGTTTGCATGACGGCGGACTGATAACAAATCTTTTTCATTGCTGTTCTTTGTTTGCGCCGAGGTGAGGACGACTAAGGACTGCGGCAAGAACTGACGGTGGTTCACTTAGCGCCTGTGGCGGGAAATGCTGCAAAGCTATTTCAATGTTTGCTCAAAGAAAGACATCCCAAAAAATAAATAAATAAATAAATAAACTGTTAAAAAGAAAAACAGAAATGATTTATTGTTTCTAAAGCTATCTTGTCTGTTTTTATGTTCTGTGGAACAATGTATTAAAAAGAATTGGAAGAGCGGCTGGACTGTTTTTAGCAGATATTTTTTTCTTTTTCAGTCGTTGGGCCTAATTACAGCCCGATTCCGCTCTGAATATTCTGAGCCTAAAATTCCTGTGCGACTCAATTACTACCCGAGAATACACATTGCTACAACTCCCGGAAATTCCTAACAGCCTTTGTAAGCATTATTAGTCTTTGACAATTTTACTGATTATGACCAAGTGTGTTACGCCATTTTGTTTATTCTGGTTAATTAGAGACGCTTACTAGAGAGTGCTTCATATTCTATTTTGTTGTATTTATGTATCGAAAATCGAAAGCAGATCTTCTTCAAACTATATTCTTCTTTCTTTTCATTTTCTCTTCTTCTTCTTGTGACTTTTTCTTCATTTTTTTCTATTGCTTTTTTCTCTTCATCTTCTTCGGAGTTTCTTATTCTTCGTCTTCCGACTTTCTTCTTTTTATTCTTCTTTTTTTTTTCTTCTGTTTCTGCTTCGGATTCTTCATCTTCGAACTTTCTTATTTTTTTCTTTCTTCTTCTTTTTCTTCTTTTCTTGTTTTTCTTCTTCTGTTTCTGCTTCGGATTCTTCATCTTCGAACTTTCTTATTTTTTTCTTTCTTCTTCTTTTTCTTCTTTTTTGTTTTTCTTCTGTTTCTTTTCTTCTTCCTCGGACTTTCTTTTTCTTTTCTTTTTTTTTTTTCTTTCTCTGCTTCCTTTTTTCATCTTCTTCGTCTTAGGATTTTCTTCTTTTTATTTTTTTCCTTCTTCTCTTTTTTCTTCTTTTTCTTCGCCTGTGTCTCAAACGAACCTCGTACATATAATAATACACTGCTAAAGATGCTGCGAAAATGGTCGATTCCCTATATCGCTTCAGTAAATACTTTTTTCTTTTTTTTACAATGATGTTCACCATGTGCAATGCCGAAAAGCCACTCGAGGTAGAGCCTTACAGAGTAAGAGGCATGGTTTATACGGATATGTGGGGAAGATGATTGTTAAACCTAGGCTTGAACAGGTTAAGATTGTAGCGATTTGAGAGTCGGTTCCACAAAGCAGTTTGTGGAAAGAAGCTGCTCGAGTAGAACTTACATCTCACCAACTGAATCCGAATCTGAATTCGTTACAATGTGCATAGAATGTCGAATCTAGGTCCCAAATGTTAGAACTCGCGGAACATTCCATGGAAATAGCGAAAGAGGAGGCCTTGCGACGTTTCGTCTGTTAAAAATTGTACAGTGGAAAATAATTTGTCACCCAAATTGACGCGGAGATGTTTTTGAACTACCGGGACTGCAAAGTGAAGACTGGGCACCTCCTGTCCATATATGGCAGCAGTACTCCGTTTTAGGCCAGACCTGTCTATTGCAAAAGTAGAGAATAGCAGAAGGAGTCAAGTACTTAGAAGATTTATATAGGGAACCGAGCATTTTTCCAGAATCTTTAGCGATGGATCGGAGTATATACGAGTTCCACTTGAGATCTGGGTTGAGTTTAACAACAGATACCTCCTGCTATCCTTTCTATTTACCAGAGCCAGATCAGGAGGAAAATGGAGTATTTCTGTCATATACAGACAGGAGTTGTCCAGTCACTATTTTCCGGTTTCAATAGTTCAAAAGTCACCCCCACATCCTTGTGGGTAACGAATTATTTTCCACCCAACAACCCCTTCTAAAAGACAAAACGTCGCAAGCTTTTCGCTGCTCTGTCGTAATTTCCAGAGAAAGTGCTCAGACGAACTACGTTCCTGACTTCCACCAGTTCTAACCTTTACGGCTATGTCCTGCCATGCTACGCCCGTTGCAGCGAACCACCTTCATTCCCTTCGTATTCCACTGGTGAGATGTAAGTTCCACTCGGGAAGATTCTTCACACGGGCCGCTGCTTTGTGGAACTGACACCGAATAGGATGCTTCCCCGATTGCAACAAACTTCAACTTCGAACTTTGAACTTCGAACAAGAAAAACTTCTAAGCCATGCAGCCACCTAACCAGCTAAGGTCATCTTCTCCAATATCCGCATATAGTGTGCTTCTTACTCTGTTACCCTCTACCTCGAGAGGCTCTTAGATTTTGTACAGGATGAACATCATTATAAAAATAAATGCGCCATTTCCCTCCAGAAAGTGGGCGCACTCTACAATGTCTTATTCACAGACTCTTAACAATGTGTATTATAGCTCCCACCTTCTTAATTCTTAGTTAAGTTACTGCTTCCTTCATTTCATTTTGATTCAATATATTTTTTTATTCAGGTCACCCCCAAGCAAGGGGATAATGCCGCTAAGAAACAAGGGTTTGCTGGGAGGGAAAGAAAATAATAAAACTTTAGAATGAACCGGAAACTCACTCCTAAACTGGAAACAAAGGATAAAACTCTACTCCTGTTCAAAAGACTATGAAGGAGTGTGAACCGGGTGAAAGGCGAACAGATCTGCTCCTCTTTTGATTAATTATTATCTGCTGGTAACCTGAGGAAATTTTGCTTGAGTTTGCGTGAGTGCGGAGCGGGTCGAGGGAAGTGGTAAGCTAAGTGAGCCTAAAGTACTTCGTATTAGCATTGATCCAGCGTACAAAACTGTGGCTTTGAACTACTTTTGGCTTTCAGACGAGTTTGCTGGCTCCTCCTGCCTGAATTTCAGGACATCATTAGTCGGTGAAGTAATGAAAAAGAGCATTTATTAAACATGAAGACGATATTAGTATTCAAGATGTCGGATCGGTACAAGAAAATCGCGCCAAAGATGTGATTACGAATAAAATCAATGTCTCGAGTAATTTGAGATGGACAGGAGACGCTTCTGTTTATTATATAAAGAAGACACGTTTGATCGGGGAGAGAAAACTAGAGTAATGTGTACGAATATACGACTACGCAGTCACATAAATCATCCTGTATAGCCGCAGGCTTGTACACACATTCACACCTGAAATATGAGATGATCTGAATAACGAGAGACAATAAAGATTATTCACGAAGATGTAAAAATAATTTCCCAAATGTATATTGATAAGGAATACGCGTACAAACGCGAATTTTTTTTAATACTATTTTTTCACCTATTATAATACCCAAGAGCCACTTAAGGTAGAGGTTACTTGAATGAGGTGGCTATAAACGCGTAAAAGAAGGAAGAAAGAAATACAAGAGAATATGTAGGTAAGGTAACGTTTGAGCTTAGACTTCAAGAGCTTACGATCGTAGTTATCGCGAAAGCATCCTCTTGGGAGTCTCTTTCAAAAAGTAATATTTCTGGGAAAGAAGCTGTCTGGGATTAACTTCCTCCTTACCAATGGAATCCAAAGGGAAATATAGCTCGTATAGAAAATTTGACGTGAAAGTAGCTGTAGAATGGCGAGAGCCTAGCATCGTTTTGTCTTTGAGAAAGGGGTTGCTGTGCGGAAAATAATTCATCACCTAAAAGGCCGTGTAAGTTCTCTGTCAATGTTGGAAAGTGAAGATTGGGCAGCTCCAGCTCAGATATTTGTAAAAGACTTCCATTTTCGGTCTGATTTGACTCTTGTAAAAGGAGAGAATGATAGGAGAGGTTAGCTTATTTCTTGAACTGAAGCCGACCATTCTTCGACCATCTTTAGCGATTGTTCACAGAAACAAGTTCCATTTGAAGTCTGCAGTGAGCTTGAGGCCCAACAAACGACCAAGCCAAGGACCTCTATCAGGACGGGATAAAATTTATGGTCTGCTTGTTGATGATGAAACGCTAACAGCTTGTTTTTCGGGGTGATGAATGATAAATGCCAGTCTTAGCACTATTAACCACTGAGGACAAGGTCAGACGAGGGGATCAACCTCCGAGCAATAACTTCCTAGTCATTTATATGTCCAACGGTGTTCATTGATCTCCACTTAATTCTGCTAACAGAAGGATCACCCGAATACTCGCCTTTTAGTGTTGCTAGCTAATCCCCGTTGCAGAAGCCTGCTCAGACACATTTATGTTTTGTCTCTTCCACCCAGGCTTACACTCCGGTTCCTCTACGATCACCAAAGTTAAGCAACGTCGAACGTGGTCATTACCTTGATGGGTGACCGCTTGGGAATTACGAATAAAATCCATGTCTTGTTTAATTTGAGATGGACAAGAGACGCTTCTGTTATTATATAAAGAAGATACGTTTGACTGGGGAGAGAAAACTGGAGTATTTGAACCGTGTTCTTATGATTGAAACGCTAACGTTGTTACCAGATGGCCACACGCTCACGGTTCAAGTTAACAAAGGTTACGAATGGGAAAATGGGAAAAGAAGTAATAAAATCAAACTGAACTGCACTTAAAATCTTGGTTGCTGTAAACGTGGATGTGTGGGTGGTGTGATAGATACCCCAGAGCTATGGGTTAATTAGTAAGACTTCCAGCATTAAACCATCATTATCTCAAAACAAAACTTGAAGAAATTAAAAATATTTTTCTGGCTTTAAATAAACTGCAAAGGGTTGATAAGCCGTACAAAACAATGCAATCGATTAATCTCGTATACCCACAAGTCCAAACTGCGGTTTCATACTGCAACTAAGCCGAGTGAACCTAAGTTTAATGTGACGTGATCAGTTGTTGAACAAAGTGAGTAGGGTTTTACACTAATGTTCACCCTGTATAAAGCCCAAGAGCCACTCGAGTTACAGAGTAAGAAACACAGTTTAAAGGTATATGCGGGGAAGATAACGGTTCATGCTAGATTTGGACATGCCAAGATTGTAGTGATCGGGGAAACATCCTCTTGGAAGTCAGTTCCACAAATCATGTATAGGGTGACATGGTAAGAGGCAGTTTATGCAGATAGGAAGGGAAGATAACGGTTAACCCCAAATTTGAACAGGTTAAGATTGTAGTGATCGAGGAAACATCCTCTTGGGAGTCGGTTCATCGAAACCGCCGTTCGTGGAAAGAAGCAGCTCGGATGGAACTCAGCTATGGAAGGGAATGGAAAAGCAACACACAACAGTTTCTGAATAGTTCCATCTACTTAATTTCACTCGCCGAACTTATATATGCTCGCTACTCATTCATTTCTATTTGTTATAATTTTGCTTAACTATGTTAATTAAATATAGTTCTAAAACCTTTAATCTCTGCCTCGCACTACGTTTTCGCGCGCAGTGTTTCGAAAAGGATGAAGAAAAAGTTCCAGTTATGCCCTCCTGTCAATGCTCACGCGTGCTTATGGACGCATTCGTGTGTGACCGATTAGATTTCATTTCAAACAATACCTTGTCATTTGTAACAGATTCCATTTGTCATTATAATTTTATTATTATTACCATTAAATATTTTGAAACGTCTTTTTTAGTCGGAATTGGCGATTTCTTTTTATAATTTTCAAATTTGTTTGCTTGCAATTAATCTCTTTTGATTTTGGTATTTTATCAAAGCAAGGAAGAAGAGAAAAATGTGAATTGAGTAGGAAATTAAACAATGAATTAAACAAACGTTTCCAATCATAGCAGAGGCAATAGTGATGGACAGCGTACGAGAAAATCAGAAGCCCAGTAACAATAGGAAGGAAATTTTGCTTCTTTCTGTTTCTGTTCAAACCATTAAAAACGAAAGGAAGAAAACATGGCTTCATTTATGCTTGTTTGTTTGTACAATTTAATTTCAATTTTTCATTTGTTCCGGTTTATTCATTGTATTTTAATGTTTTTCTCCTTTTTATTTTCCACAAATCTTTGTTTTCATTTATATATGTTTGATTGGTTGTCCGTGCTGTTTCTTTTTCTTTTTAAATGTTCCTTTTGACAAGTAATGAAATTCTCTTGTGAAAACTAGACTCTCTTAAATATTATTTCATTGCCGGAGAATTTTAAAATTCCACTTCTTTCTCTTGTAATACCAGTAAAACCATCTCTCACTTTAGCTATTTCCCTCTCCGTCTCTCTGTCACTCTCTCTATTTACCTATCTATCTCTCCTTTTCTCTCTCTATCTGTCTATTTATCTATATCTCTCTGTGACACTTCCTGTCACTTTTTTCTTTTCGCCTCTTTCTGTTTCATATTTTTCTGCCATGCACTTTTTAATTCCGTTATGTCACGTGTTCTCTTCTCTTTATCCCTCTTTCTTTTTCTTGTTTCTTCATTCTTTCCACCCTCCTCATTCAATTTCTAGATTTTTAACCTTTCTATATTACCCACCTTCCTTCTCTACTCACAGTTATTATCTTGTGTGTGACGGTGTGTGTGTCTTACTAAGTAATCCGCTCTTTTAGACCATAATACGTGTAATCGCACTTACTGTTTTATTTTCATTACACTGTCGACGCCAACTGGCAGTGTTTAAATTCTTTCATTTTTTTTTCTAGATTGCTGCTTATTTTACGAGTGCGCCCGTCTGCTAAGCGAATACCTCTTGTAGATGCCTGCACAGACTCATGGGTTTCTTCAACACCCACAGAGCAAATCAGTTTATACGAGAGCTATGCTGAGTAGAACTTAATTACAGTTTCTAAGAAGGAGTTAATAATCGTGCCTGGAAAAAAAAAAAAAAAAAAAAGGAGGCTCAAATCCTCGGCAAATATATCTGTTAAAATGAGATGTCAGTATTATTTTCATTTTTGCATTATTTAGACGACAATTTATCCATCTCACTTTATCTTACTTATTATAAAACGCAGATCGTGTGTGTGTGTGTGTGTGTGTCTGTACGTTTATATATTGGATCGGATTTCCTACATTTTTCAACCGATTTCAACAAAACTTCACAGGACTGCGTAAAATTACCTTGCGGTGGTTCTGACAGCGCCAAAAATTGGAAAAACACAATTGTTATTTCATGAAATCAATTTGAAAACACGATTCTGTCGCCAAAATGAAAGGGGGACAACTCATATCGAGTTATACTTATTATAAAACCCAGGTTATTTTGTGTGTGTGTGTGTGTGTGTGTGTGTGTGTGTGTGTGTGTGTGTGTGTGTGTGTGTGTGTGTGTGTGTGTGTTCGTTCGTTTATATATGGGATCGGATTTCCTACATTTTTCAACCAATTTCAACAAGACTTCACTTTTTTTTTTGACAGGTAGTGTTTCTTATTCTCTTGCACACTTTTTTCTTTATTTTTACATTCAGAATGCTTTAAAATTTCCATTTACAAGACAATTGTTTATAATAAAATTCTATTCAATCGGTAGACTCATAACGATTGAAAACAATGTTTTTGTTTGAGTTTGGGTTTGACCAATTCGTAAAAAAAACAAAAAAACTAATTAAGATATGCGTGTCCGTCAACCTTAAACAATAATCTTTGTCAATTTTATTTTTCAGTCTTTATGATGGTCGATACTTGATCTATCTCTTACTGTTACATCCCCGGGCAACGCCGGGCTCTACTGCTAGTATACATATGTATATATATATATATATATATATATATATAATTGTGTCCAGCATGAAACAGCCTGACGCTTCTAAGTGTTGACTTCAATGTTCACTTTTATATTTATATTTACATACGCTCTTTCGCTGATATTGAGAACTTTATCCCATAAATATAGCACAACTTAAAACTATATATATATATATATATATATATATATATATATATATATATATATATATATACTGGATTCCTGTATGTATATATTATAGATTGGATTCCCCTGTCGTTTTCGAGTAGCTGAAGACTTCTAATATATTCCGTATAATATTAGGATGACCTTCAAAAATGATTCAACGTTTCGCAGACACCTCATCTGAGTAAGACACCCCCCTATAGTAGAGAACATGATTAAGGACTCTGTATGTACGCCATCAGATGCGGATGTAGTAAGAAATATGAAGGAGAAACAGGCTGTGCTCTTAAGCTAAGACTGCAGGAACACTGTAAAGCGGTAACACGAGGAAAAACCGAAAGATTAGGCGTAGCTGACCACATATGGAAGGAAAAGGGAGATCGCCCCCCCCCCTGTTCGATGAGGGTAAAATAATCGACGGAGAACATCACTGGAAACTACGTAAACTTTTTTAAGCATTTCCCTCTAAGTAAGGCCTGAGTGCCACTAGTACGCAAGGGGCTGCAGAGAGCGAAAGTAAGGGAGAAAATGGGGATAGAGGTGGGGGTTGAAGAGAGGATAAAAAGGAGAACGGGGATCAAGGCATTAGAAGATGTCGATTGACATTACATTTAAATTTGTAAAATTATAGTTATCAGGGAAGCAAGTGAGAGGAAGGGAGTTTCACAGTCAGGAAGTGAAAGAAAAAAGTTGTAGGAGTAAAAGAGACGGTTACATTTAACTGTTTCGACACTAAACGGGCGAGACCAAGATGCTGACCTAGTCAGTCAGTTATGTGCCATGCGTGATACACGCTTAGGCGATCATGTATCTTTCGATACATACCTGACCAACCAGATTTTTTTTTGCCGCAGTAGGCTGCCATTTCTTTCTGCGGTAGACCAGTTGTCATCCACGTCTATTGAACCCGGTATGTTCTGCTATTTACCCATAGCTGGGGGAGAAGAAGAGGATTCATACCTTTTCCAAGAGTATTAGCATGTAAGTGAATGTAATGGATTCGACTGAAATTCGAACTCGACTCTCTGATTCCTCAATCCGAGCCACTATCCATTACTCCACCGTGCGACCTAGTAGCACGCGTAAATCCATGCTGCCGAGGCACCAGTGAAAATAGCGCGTCAGGGCAGATGCCATGAAAATATTTATGGAAACGACAGAGGGAAGTCACATTGTGTCTGTGCGAAAGTGAGTAGAATCGAGACCCCCAAATCAGGACCGATCACATTGCAACGGGGACACCAGACCATATATTGCAACTGTATTCCAAACAGAGATCGAGAAGGGAAACGTTACCGTATTCCAAACAGAGATCGAGAAGGGAAACGTTACCGTGCGGATTACTGGGGAAACACTTAGTAAAGTCAACCACTTTCGGGAGGGATTGAGTGATTGAAAAGTTAAGGGTTTGTATGCCAGCGAGGTTAGTTACAGAGTGTTTAAACCACATGGTATGGTGGGCGTTAAAGTCACCGAACACGAATATCTTAGTAAACGGATGTAGAGAGATGGCCTTGTCTATATTATCGGAAATGCTATCGAGTACACAACAGTCTTGAGAGGAAGAGGAACGGTAGAGAAAGAAGCGACAGCTTACGGAATTGAGGAGAGATAGACGGAGACACATACACGAATGATCCGGCGATGTCAAAGAGAATTACCTAACCAGCGGGAGATGATCGTGAATATAAACTCTCAAGCCATGCATGTGGATTTTTGAGTCTTTTTTAAGGAGAGGAAGGTAGCCAGAAATCGAGAAAGAGGAAGGAATTGATTAGTTAAGAGAGCTAGTATATCAGGAGAATTATCAAAGAGAAACGATTCCATACTGCAGAAGTTGGTACGAATAGCACAGATGTGGGAGAAGGAAATGTTAAAGGGTTTAGGTGATATTTTGAGCTGGTTTAGATTTATATTTTGGGTTGCTTATGGTCATGTTGAGTTACGTTCGTAAGGAAAAGCAGTCGGTCATCAAATAAGGCATGAGTAGAAAGGAACTGGCGCATATTTCAACATAATGTAGCCTCGGGGTTGCCCACCGGTGGCGCACGCAGGGACACCCATCCATGCGCGACATGGCACTGCAAGAACCCCGATATTATGCAACTGTTTATCAGAACAGCCTCTCAAGACGCTTACCCAGGACGCGGAGGTAGTTTATTGTCACACCCAGGACGCGGATGTAGTTTATCATCTTACCCAGGGCGCGGAGGTAGTTTATCATCTTACCCAGGACTCCGATGTAGTTTACCGTCATGCCACGGACTCGATGTAGTTTATTGTGTTACCCAGGACTCTGATGTAGTTTACCGTCTTATCCAGGACGAACTATGGATAGGGAATCTGGAATGTAAATATAAAGTTTTAGATTAGTTAAAGTCCAACATTCACTTCTTGCAGAAGAGATCACTCCAAGCCTGTGAACCACGAGTGAAAAGTAATGTCCAATGTTAGTATGAACCCAGAAAATCACCAAAGACATAATATTCACAGTTTTCACAGAAGGAAAAGATGGAAAATGAATACAATTCAATTTTAAAAAAAGGAACGAAACGTTTGTAAGGAGGAAGAGAGAGAAAGAAAATCAAATAATATGAATACAGAATGAAATTCAAAGAGTTACATACAAGGATGTCGAGCGACGATGTTTTTTTGTTTTTTTTCGCGTCTCTGCTTAGGCGAAATTTTAAGCAAGGAGTGATAAAGCTAGCTTCTATTTATTATTGTAAAATACAATAATTGTGGCACATGGCCTTAAAGTGGGGAGGGGGGTTGAGGTTGGTAATCCTTATCTATCCTATACATAGCTAACCCGATTCACGACCCATTCATTCAATACAAATAACCCATTCACCAAAAGAATTCACCCTTCACCTTTTACTTCTACATATACAACAAGACCACATTCACAAAGGGACCCTAAAAATTAACTCCATGGTTTAAAATCTCTTATATACAAATGTTCATAATATATATATATATATATATATATATATATATATATATATATATATATATATAGTTGTATATTTAGGCAGCAATCCTTGCTTTATGCATGTTTCATTAAACCATCCATCCTAAAAAAATTACTGCACGCATGCACAACCAAAGTCCCATTCTATGACCATAATGGAAATATTTACACCCAAACTAATGGGGTTAGTATGGGAAATCCACTGGGTCTATGCTTTTCCAACTATTATATGTCCTACGTAGAAAATACTATATTTACACATGTCCACAAACCGAAAATCTATGTTCGCTACGTAGACGATATCTTCATTTTAGCTGATAACATTAAAGAAATAGAGACACTTAAGACCACATTTGAGAAAAACTCCGTCCTTAATTTCACATATGAACTTAGCCAAAAAAATAAACTTCCATTCTTAGATGTACTCGTTGAACACAACAATAACACTTTCATTACATCATTATACAAAAAACCCACCAGCAAAAACTCGTGCCACCTTAATTTCAAAAGCGAATGTCCACTTAGGTACAAAGTAGCTGTAATAAAAAACTTTCTAAATAGAGCACACCAGAATTCATCCTCTCGACTACTCTTCCTCAAAGAACTTAATAACGTTAAACAAACACTAATCAACAACGGTTTCCCTAACCACCTTATAGACCACCAAATTAGACTATTCCTCCTCAAAGCAAGTAATAACGATACCGAACACACAGCCAAAAATCATATACACATTTATTACAAAAACCAAATGCATATTAATTACAAACAAGATGAATCTGCTCTAAGACATATTATAAAGAAATATACTACACCTATTGATCCGAATAAAAAAAATCAAACTTATTATCTATTATAAAAAATTTAAGACAGCCAACCTTATCCTCAAAAATAACAACACACCAACTAAGTCAAAATTACAAAGAACGAACATTATCTATGAGTTCAAATGCCATTTAAGGAACTGCGTTCCTGATCAAACCGGACTCATAAATAATTACATCGGTTACACAACCACATGTTTATCCAGACGTCTTACGTTACACCTATCTGATCACAGCTCCATCAGAACACATTTAAACACACACCCAGATTTACCCGACACCATTAGGAACATACTAGTAGAAAACACAAATATATTAACTGCATCCGCCTGCAAAAAAAGAATAAAAATAATGGAAGCTTTAATAATAAAAAAGAAAAAGCCAACTCTTAACAATATCAACTACGAACAAAGCCACAATGTGCTAACCGTATTCGGAAATTAAAAAAATCCCTACCACACACTGATACATACACAGAACGCACACACTCAACTAAGCTGATAATCGAATCATCCTTGATAATGGCTAAAGGTATAGCCGAAAGCGCTCGGAAATATAAAACATTTGAACAGTTCTTACACACCCTTTGTCCAGAAAAGATAGCTCTTGTCAGAACACAAGAAAAATTAATTAAGAAGCTCAACCGTAGTACCTTGTCTGTCGTTTTTAATGAAACATGCATATATATATATATATATATATATATATATATATATATATAAATCTGACGATGATGTGAAATGATGGGGAGGATTCTGAATCCCAATACAAAAATTATATATAAAACAGAAACTAACAGAAAATAATTGATGTTAGCAGAACCCGTCCACCCCACAAAAAAAATCAGAGTTGCCGCTGTATTCTGTCATCAGACAGAATCAAGAGGCTAACTCTCTAATGGAATGGGGGAGGTGAAAAATAAATGTAGGGCGTGGGAAAGTCAAAGACTGAACCAGTCGAGATAAAAAAAAAAAAGGTCCGAAAAGAAACTGGGGAGGTTGGGAATCTCAATTTGTCTCATAACCAAAGTAAAGCGCCGGGAACAGGCCAGGAACGACACTCACTCACGTTAACTAGGTACACAAAAGGGGGGATCTACCTTAACCAGGGGGAGGGTTCGCAGAAAACCGCCCCGTTGTGACGAGAGGGGACTTGAAAAAGGAACTCAAGGATAGCCCCTTTCACACGAACCAAACTCGCTACTTTTACCCACCTTTCGTTGAAATCTGTCGGCACCAAACGCTTTTTATCACTTCTGATCTTCACTTTGATAGCTAATATGTCCGATTTCACGTGCCTACGAACGAACGAGGTGTGGGAAGAGGAACAGTATTAAAACAGCTATGGGCCAACATTCACCTCTTGTAGAAGAGATCATTTCAACGCCTGTGAACCGCAAGAAAAAATAACGTCCATATCTTAAGGAATCAGCGTATATGCTAGGCAACAAAAATCTCCTAAGCCGACCAAGCGTAGAAATGAATACAATATGAGAACCAGTAATACGGAGTGCTATTGAAAGAAATAATCGCAACAACAAAATTGCAATATGAGCTCTGGTTAAAATTGAAACTGAGAAATTAAGATAATAAATCCCCCAAAATTATACTATGTTGTCCTCAAGTCTACATGGCCCAATGGATAAAGGAGTTGGTTGGATCTAGGGATTAAGTTGAAGAGCTGTGAGTTCAATACCTGGCTACAATAAAAGAAAAACAAACAAACAAACCTGGAGAGTTGAGTTACTAAAGGAAAATAACTGATACAGAGGCATGTCACGTGGCACTAGAACAATCGAGCTCGGTGGACGAAATAAAGTGTTCAGTTTGAAATTCTAATTTGAAATTCCAATGACCGGAAGAAAGCAGGAGCGTAGAGTGGCCGAAACGTCGTGAATATGAAAATATATATTCTTTTACGTTTTTATTTATTATTGTTGTTGATGTTGTTATTTTTGTTGTTGTCATTATTATTATTATTATTATTATTATTACTACTACTACTACTACACTATTAATCAGCTTCCCTCTCGCCTATCTCTTATATTTTATGCATCTTTTAATTCTCTTTCTTTTCCACCGGGCTTGAAAGTTGACTGTCACCAGGCATGTGAAACACACTGTCCCCGAACATGTTTACCGATTATGATAATAATAATAATAAGAAGAATATTTCTATTATAATTATTTACTTTCCTAACCAGTCTCCCCCCCTCTCTCTCTCTCTCTCTCTTCTTTTATTCCCTTTCTCGTTCTCTTTTTTCTCCAGTTAATTATCTTCTTATAACCTTTATTTTTTTCCATCTCCTCCATTTTTATTAAATTTCCCACCCTCTAATTCTTCTCTTTCCTCTTTCTTGCGTCCCCACTCCCTCATTCGTATTTATCCTTTTCCCTCTAATCCTCTTCCATCTTTACTCTTCTCTCACCTTCATTCCTTCATTCGTTTCTCATATTTCTCTTTTATTCATTTCTTTGGCCGGATACTTTCTGTTTTGTCACTTCCATTAATATTCTGTCCATCTATTTACCCTGAGTCGCAGGAATTAATTATTCCAAGCAGTTTTTTTTCCTCTTGCCACCGTCTCCCCTTCTAACTTCGAAATGGTTAATTTGTTTTCATTCCGTTTCTCGAATTCTTCTATTCTTGTCTCAATTTGACTTGATATTAATGAATGAATAGTTTCAACTGATTTCTCTAAAGAGTCGACGACGAAGAAAAAGAAAAACCTATTTTAATCATTTAGCAACATTTTCTATTTTGAATCGTTTCCTCTCTTTTCATTTGCTCATTTCATTTGTTGAGTATTTATTTTATATACACACGCTCACACACACACACACACATAATATATATATATATATATATTAATAATTATATATATATATATATATATGTGTGTAAATATATATATATACACACACACATTATACATATATATTTACACACACACACAAACACACACACATATATATTATTATTATTATTAATATTATTCCAGATTTGCAAATCTAATCATGGAGTCTATTAGATAACATCTCAGTTACAAGATAGATAGATAGATAGATAGATAGATAGATAGATAGATAGGAAGAGACTTGGAGAGAATTTATATATTAACAGGTACAGAGAGAAAGAAAGAAAGAAAGAAAGAAAGAAAGAAAGAAAGAAAGAAAGAAACTGAGATAGCTAGCTAGCTAGCTAGCTAGCTAGCTAGCTAGATAGATAGATAGATAGATAGATAGATAGATATGAAGAGACTGGGATAGATGTTATATATGGACAGGTACAGATAAACAGAAGGAAATTAATTGACTGGGATAGATAGATAGATAGATAGATAGATAGATAGATAGATAGATAGATACCGGGAGAGATCTTATATATGAACAGGTAAAGATAGACAGTCAGACAGACAGACAGAAAGAAATTAACAAACTGAGATAGATAGATAGATAGATAGATAGATAGATAGATTATATGTTCGTATCATTATTTAATAGGTGGCCTTTCAATACGTGATTTCGTTTCATGTGTGGCTGAAATTTATGACATGCATATATTTTCTAGAAAGTGACATTTCAACGCGTCCTTCCATATGATCTTTGTGCAGATTATGAATAGGATATTGTTTTTACCTTCAAAGTGAAAATGTAAGAAAATTAAATGCTTCCCTGGTAACTACAATCTTCAAAGATTTAAAAGCAAAGTCAATCGCTATCTTCTGTCTTCTTGAACTCTGTTCGTGTTTTTTTCTCCTTTCCTCGGTTCTCCCCATTCTCAGTTTTCTAATTCCCTTTCACACCCTGTAACCCACTGCGTTCTAATGAAAATACCGATTTCCTAAAGGGGAAATGATTTTTAAAAAATAAACGATTAAAGACGATGAATAATAGATTGCTTACAACAATGTGACGCAAAAATATCATTGGGAACGAAATGAGTCACCATTAACCACTCTGTGTCCGAAGAAGATGATTCCGCCTACCTTGTAGTATTGCAAGAGCTCCTTCGGTAAAATCAGACTTTGTTTTCAGACAGGTGTGGTTTCCATTTGAAATGATTAATGATAGCAATTGATGAACAGCGCCAATCGGAAGGCTGCCGTCTTCTACCAGGACAACACCAGAGATCTCGTGTCTTTGCAGATCCGACAGAAATTTGTGCAGCCTGATTTGGATGTCCTACGCCAACTGCCGTGCTCAACTAAACTTACATCTTCAGAATACCCCTCAAAATTCTATAGGAAGCACTTCAATTGTCTAGAAGCCCGTAACAAACACCCAGGCTAGTTGATCACCCAGAAAGATGCCAAGTTTAGTCAGTATGAAATCATAAAACTGCCTCAAAGAGAGAGGAAGGTAGTGGAACAAAATGGTACATATGTTAAGGAATCAATCTAAGTACACATTCGTAAATATTGCCTTTGAATTTCACTTAAAAACGCTTCCACACTTTATCCCAATCCAGTAGATAGATAGATAGATAGGAAACAGAATAAGATAGATAGATAAATAGATAGATAGATAGGAAACAGAAGATAGATAGATAGATAGATAGATAGATAGATAGATTGATTGATTGATTTAAACAAGTGGAAATGGATAGACCGATAATGATAGATAGCAAAGAAAGAATGATTTTCGAAATAAAACATTAAGGTCATGTTTTCGGATTTTTCAAAGTTTGATCCTGAAATTCCTGCGAGCAAAGCCTCCAGCCATCATTTAGTTCTATATCGCTAAAGGGTCAGTAAGTACACAAATTTCTCTTCCTCTCTCTCTCTCTCTCTCTCTCTCTCTCTCTCTCTCTCTCTCTCTCTCTCTCATTTACATTCTATCTCCCACACGCACATAGTCTTTTTCTCTCTCTATTTCCATACCCTTCTTTTCTCTCTCTCTCCACATAAATGAATATATATATATGTGTGTGTGTGTGTGTGTGTGCGTGTGTGCGTTCACAAGCTTCTCTCTCTCTCTCTCTCTCTCTCTTTCTCTCTTGTTATCTTCCCAATCTTATTGATCTGCTACTCCTTTCTCTTCTATATTTCTCTCCCTACATTATATTCCCCTTTTTTTCAAACTTCCTTTCACTCACTACCTTGTCACTCTTTCCGTCTCTCTCTCTCTCCCTTTCTCTGCTTTTCACTTTTCACACAATTTTCTCTCTATTATCCTCATCATCATCAGCAGCAGCAGCATTACCATCATCTATAGCATCATCCTCATCAGCAGCAGCAACAGCAGCAGCAGTAGCATCAGCAGCAGTAGCATCAGCAGCAGTAGCAACACCAGCATCAGTAGCTGCTTTACTTATAATCCAAAACCAACTGTGCACAAAACACTCCGACGAACTTGGAGGTTTTTAATGCGCAAGTGTTTTTTTTTTTAATTACATCATATATAAACATTCGTTGGGCATCTCGGGGTGGTGTAATGGTTAGCAAGCTTGTCTCGCTAAACTAAAAAGTGAGTTCGATCCTCACCAGATACCCCATCTAAGTTATGCTTAGAAAATAACTATATAAATATTTGTTTAATTTTGCCTCGTGAATCTGACGTTTGCAAAGTGCTTGCACAAGCCGTTGCTAACACATTCCTTCCTAGGAGAGGCCTTCGCGCGTGTGATCCTGAGCCAAATTTGATATTGTATATTAAATATATACAAAGCTTAGAGAAGTTTATAACCTTATTTATTTTCGACGGGATCCGACCCAATGAGGATTTGAGCCTTTATATGCCACTTGTGACTCAACACAGATCGATATAACAAGTCCAAACAGAAAGATCACAATTCTTTCAGGTGTTTACTTTTAAGTGAATTGTCCATAATTAAACGTCGCAAAAAGCTCACCTCCGAAAAGTTAAAACGACTCTTTAAAAACAACATTCACATCGATTCCGGCCAGCAGAAACAGGCACGTATTAATAATATATTGACACGAGTTTATCTATAGACACATTATACAACCCCATTTTGTTTTCATAAGGATGGTTCTTTTCATTTTATATAAATTGTCTCTGTGACATTTAAATGACAGCTAAAATATAATCCACTGAAAAAAGTGAACATATTATAGAAGGATTATGCCCATATCTAATTATTAATAAGATGTTCTGAGATTACAGACCCGGATGTCACGATATCCTTATGCAAATTTTCTAGTCTTCTTTTTCTTTTTCTTCTGTTCCCCACGACTTAATTGGTCCTACTTATATAGTCAGCTTCACACGTACACTTAAAATGGAAAATTACGAAATTGTTCGAAAGATAGTTCGGTTATATGAATGTACACCAAAACATTATTGTTACATCTAATGCTAGAGGCGACAAATATAACTACATCTGCACAAGATACTATTGGTCCTTAGCAGGGCTAAAAAAAACCACATCCGCGCAGGCTATATTTGTGGATGCCTCAGTCTGTGGCATTGGTCTAAATCGAGCCGCAACCTATATATATATATATATATATAATGCTTCATTAAATAATATCAAGTTTTGTCTATTTATTTTAAGCAAATTTCTTTCATATCGTCTGATAAGGTTGATAGCATTATCATTGAAAGACTTAAGAAAATCACCCTATTGATACATGTTTTTTAATCCAATTATTTCACCACAGCCCTTTTAAAGGGCTCTGGATCATCAGACTTTACTTCCAAAGGTTGAAATGAAAAAAAAGTAAAAGTAAAAAAATTAAAAAATTAAAAAAAAAAAAAATAAATAAAAATCAATTTTTTTTTTTCAACCTTTGGAAGTAAAGACTGAGGATCCAGAGCCCGGTTAAAGGGGTTGTGGTGAAATAATTTATTACATGGAACCTTAAAGTGGTCTGTTTTTATTCAAACATATTTGCTCTGAATTTACATTGAGCTCTCCGGATATCATCCACCTTGGGCCTACCCATACGGATTACCTAGTTTTGCATAAACTAAATATATATATATATATATATATATATATATATATATAAAAGTGAATATAGAAGTCAACACTTAGAGGCGACAGTCTGTTTCATATTAGACGCAATCGTCAGAACTGACGATTACGTCTAGCATGGAAACAGCCTGTCGCCTCTAAGTGTTGACTTCTTTATTCACTTTATATTTACTCGTTCTATCTCTGATATTGAGCACTTTATCCCGTAAATATAGCACACATTATAACTATATTTCTTCATATATATATATATGTGTGTGTGTGTGTGTGTGTGTGTGTGTGTGTGTGTGTGTGTGTGTGTGAGTAAGTGAGTGAAAGCTTTGTGACAAATTTTAATTATATAAATTAACATCGAATGAGGGGGGATATCAATAAAATCGATTTTAATTTATACAATTAAAATTTGTCTTTTAATCGAGTTCCCCTTTCCCTCCTCAGTCACTTTATTGTCTTTGCATTTATTTATATTAAATATTGCCAACGAATATCTTTGACAAAGCGTTGGCTGAAAATATATATATATATATATATATATATATATATATATATATATATATATATGTTTTTGTCTAATATTTATATATGTCGAAGTAATGAATAATGAGACTTAACTTTTCGGAACAAAATTTTTCAACAGTTTAACAAATTAAAAACTCAAACATTAAAACACACCGTCTATTGGCAAGTTGATTTATCATTGTTTTACTGACCAAAGAAGTTTGGCTCCAAAACCAAAATATTAGTAAAACAAACGTCCATTAGGTATAAAAAAAACAATCTTCTAATCTCTAATAATCTTATTATCTCTTATAATCTTATTATCTCTCGCCGACCTTTATCTTTGGGGGGGGGGTTATTTAATCTCTTATATGGTCTCTTGCGATGATCCTAACTCTTTTAAAAGTTTTTGAGTGCTGACGATTGTGTTTTCTACCTTTACAAGAGACAGATCAGGCCAAAAAAATGGAGTACTGCAGCCATATTTGGGCGGGAGCTGCCCAGTCCTCACTTTCCAGTTCAAAAGCGTCCCCGAGGCCTTGTGGTTGACGACTAATTTTCCACCCTCCAATCTCTCTCTCTCACAGGCTGGATATAACGAGACTCCCATTGCCCTATAGATACTTCCATTGAAAGTGATCGGACCTTGGTACCGCCCTACTCTAACCTTCACGTCTAGGCCCCGCCATGCCACTTACACAGTAGCAATCTACCCGCACTCCCTTCCGTATTCCATCGGTGAGGAATAGACGTCCAAGAGGATGTTTCCCCGATCACTACAATCTTAACCTTTTCAAGTATAAGCTTAACAGCTATCTTCCCCTCCTGTCCATATAAATTACTCCTTAGCGTAACCTTCTACCTGAAGTGGCCCCGGGCCTTGTCCAGGGTGAATCTTACTTTAAAAACAAAAAAGGTTTGGTTGTTTTCTGAGTTTCAAATAATGTCTCCTGCTTCCCGTCTTGTTGATCTCTATTTCGATCTCTCAGCTGAAACACACATCCTGTCACCGTACACTAGGAAGGACCTTCCCCATTCCCTTCGTGTTCCATTATTTAAAAGGAAAATCCATACGGACAACGGATTCCAAAGGACCACTATTCTTTTGAACAGACTCCCGTGGGGATGCTTCCACGATCACTCCCGATGCGGAAACATTAATGCATGTCGTCCAATCTTTCTATCTTTTAAATCCGCCAGCCGTAAGTTTAACATTGGCAAGCAAGGACGATTTCGTAAAAAGAACTAAAATTATTATTATTATTATTATTATTGAATATGTTATTATTATTAACATTATTGAATATTCTATTACCATTATCATTATTATTATTAAAATATATTATTATTAATGTTAGTATTGTTATTAGTATTGAATATATATTAGTAATCGTATCATTTTATTGAATATCTTATTATTATTATTGTTGTTGTTGTTGTTGAATGTAGAATACAAACCTTCAGGAAGAGAAAGTGCCTCTGGTCCCAACTTGTGAATAATTTCTGAAAAAAGCACGTAACTTTCTATTTTAGGTCATTCTTCAAAATCCCGTGAGCACATGATATTATATATATATATATATATATATATATATATATATATATATATATATATATATATATATATATATCGGTATTTTACTGCAACAAGAAATAGTTATGTTTTAAAATTAAGCCCTCCAGATCACGATTATTTTTTTTAATAATATTTTATGAAAGTTAATGGTGGGGGTGGGGGCGTTTTGTATTGAAAGTTCAACGTAAATTCCTCCGCACCCCCGTCTACAAAAATCAGAATATACCCAAATATACTTATACTAGTTGTGGATGTGCGGGTGGTACGATTGTTTGCGGCTCGAAATAACGATATTTTTATATCTCAAGAACATTAATGGGGAAATTGTATGACGAAGTGGAAAATGTTTACTAAATTTGTTATGCTGGTAGGATTACACATGCGCACGACAGACGGGTGCTGGCAATTTTTTTTTTTTATCTTGAATTCATTTCCAGTTTCTTTTTTTTTTTTGTTGTTGTTGTTTTCTTTTGTTTTTTTCTTTCCATCAATTTTGTAGTAGGTATTTAACACGGTGATATGAGAAAATCTACCCGTATTTTAAGGTACTCTTTAGAAAATAATTAACTCCGACGTAAATGCCTCGAGAGTGCCTTAATCACAAGGTTATCGACAGTAAATTTACCTTCTGTCTTTTACATTTCGCCATTCCTGACAGATATCCTAATGGGAAGTAAACTTTTCCCACTTTGTCATACATAAATACATAATATATATATATATATATATATATGTGTGTGTGTGTGTGTGTGTGTGTGTGTGTGTGTGTGTGTGTTTGTGTGTGTGTGTGTGAAGAAGTATAGTTTGAAGGCGTGCTATATTTATGGGATAAAGTACTCAATATCAGAGATAGAACGGCCTGACGATTCCGTCTAGCATTAAACAGCCTGTCGCCTCTGAGTGTTAACTTTTTATATATATATATATATATATATATATATATATATATATATACATATATATAAATACACACACACACACACACATATATACATTCACATATACCTACGTTTGGTATGCGAGTTGAGTTTCGTTGTTTGCCCAACTCGTCGGGCACGAGATATATCTTAATGTTTATTAGGCCACCTACGAAACTTGTATCGCACATCACATGTAGGTATTTGTGTATTTATTAACATATATTTCTTAGATTTATCAAATCTCATTGAGCACTATTATGTCCACACATCTTGGCTAAATTTGATAATTATTTATTTGCTTACCAACGTATGCACGTAAGTACGCGCGTATACAGTCACTAATATCTAGTAATCACATTTTTCTAACCCTATCTATACATATATATATATATATATATATATATATATATATACTTTAAAAATCAGGAGATCAATTGAATATGCCACCTTCGTTTCGACCATACAGTATCACGAGTTGTTTCTTTTTCTCAACTGACGACCTAACACTTTTTTTATTTAAAAAAAAAAACCCAAAAAATAAACAAACGCACGGTGATGGAACACATGTCGTTGAATGTAATATAAAGGATATTTAATCGATCGAGCACTGTAGGGAGTAAAGCCAATTTGTAAACAGTCACTACTACTGCTGATAATGCAAGACTCTTCAAGCCAATTAAGTTCTTTAAGTGACTGGTGTGTTTATGAAAAACACATACGCTTTCTTCGCTTCTTTTGCCTAGTGGTTAGAATCTCCGACTGATACCAAATCGGTCAGGTTTCGGTCCCAGCCTGAAGCAACCGGATGTCTAGCCACACTAATGAGATGTGATACAATGAAACAGTCTGTCTGAGGATATATATATGAATATAGAGAAGGTCTTGCATGTAATGATACTTGGAGGGACAGGACCGATCCAGATTATATCTTTTATGTTACTTTTGGCTAGAAACAAAGACAAGTTTCCCACTGATGGATGAATCACAGTTTAGGAGTGGCCCAGCCAGTCTCCAGACCTCAATCCTATAGAAAATTTATGGCGAGATCTAAAGCTGGCTGTGCACTGACGTTCCCCATCCAATCTAACACATCTCGAGGAATTCTGTCATGAAGAATAGCAAAAACAATCAGAAGACCACAGCAGCAAACTCGTGGAAGGCTATCTAAGTCGTCTGCAGGCTGTAATTGACGCAGCAGGATCATCCACAAAATATTAGCTGAAGACATCACAAAGGGGGTGTAGACTTTTGCAAAAGCATTTTTCAAAATTATTTTTGTTTAACAATCAGTTTTAAATTTTTTCAAATGTTTTTTGTCTATTAAATAAAACTGTGATAGATCTGATTATTAAAACAAATTATTGGAGTTTAAAATATTAATTGTTCCTATCAAAATAAACAAAATACATCCAGTTTCAAGCGGGATGTAGACTTTTGCAATGCACTGTAGATTGGGCATTATTCGAGAGATTGACTTTATGGTTTTTGAATAATACATATACGTCTTTTGTATGGATCTTTCTCATTCTGTCGCTAATATTGAGATTGCTAATTATCTCAGATCATATATTGACCATCACAAAAATTCTATTATTAAATCAATCTTTTTTTTTAAAATTACCAGTAATTCTGTCTTTGATGATATTATAGTCTTCAGGAGAATCACATTTATATATGTTTTTATTTTCAATTATCTGCTCTAATCCAAACCTCTTTCGAGTTTTTAATCATATCAATGTCCTTGTTTAGGGTCTAGTGAAAAGACTCAAAGTTTCTACTAAATTTCATCTTCTTGAAAATGTTAAGTATCAGGTCATCCCATAAGTTCTGTCCGAATTTTGACTTTTTATTAAAATGAACGAAATTTAAAGAGTATTTTATAATGCCTAATGGAGCTGAACATTATTTTTATGTTTAGATGCATTTAAACTGATCAAATTTTATTTCAGAGAACAATAAAATTAAATTTTGTTTGATTAAAACCCGGCTAACATGGAAGTACCCAAGAATCATTTGAGGCACATAATGCTTTATGAGTTCAAGAAAGGAAACTCAGCAGCAGAAGCGGTTAGAAACATTCACTCAGTTTATGGAGAGGAATGTGTGAATGAAAGAACTTGCATAAGATGGTTTGCAAAATTCAGAGGTGGAGATTTCACCCTTGAAGATGAAGATCGAACCGGACGTCCAGTTGAGTTTGATGAAAAGTCTCTTGAAGCAGCCCTTGAAGAAAATCCTGCTTTATAAGTTGAGGAATTGGCAGTGGTTCTCGGTTCAAACCATACAACTGTTCATCGTCTCCTTCATCAACCTGGAAAAGTTCCTAAACTTAGAAAATGGGTGCCTCATGAATTGTCTGAAAACAACCTCAAATCCCGAGTTGAGATCTGCTCTTCTCTCCATTCTCGCCAACTAGTTTTACCTTTTTTGGATAGACTTGTAACTGGCGACGAAAAATGGATCTTTTATCGAAATGTTAAGCGTCGTAGACAGTGTCTTGGTAAAGGGGAAGGACCCCAGCCACAGCCGAGAAGGGAACTTCACGGGCAAAAGGTTCTTCTTTCAATCTGGTGGGATCGCCAAAGAATAATCCACTTTGAATTCTTACCACCTAATGCAACAATTAATGCTCAAATATACTGTCAGCAATTAGAGCGTTTGAACCAAACTTTGAGGAAAAAAAGACCTGCTCTAGTGAATCGAAAAGAGGTGATGTTTCATCAGGACAATGCGCGACCCCACACAGCAAGAATCACGTCACAAAAGATCAAAGAACTTGGTTGGGAGAAAATTCCTCATCCACCTTATTCTGCCGATCTTGCTCCTTCAGACTACCATTTGTTTCGTAGCTTACAGGATCATTTGGAAGAAACAGCTTTTGTAACACAGGAAGAGATTAAAGCTGACATTTGTGAGTTCTTCGAATCAAAGCCAAAAGAATTTTACAGTAATGGAATTAGTAAGGTTGTTAATAGATGGAAGGAAGTCATAGATAATCAGGGAAAATACATTGTTGATTGAATCTGTAAGTAAATGTAACATTTGGTCACTTGTTTTCTTTATTCAAAATTCGGACAGAGCTTATGGGGGATGACCTGATCGTTTTTTAATGTTTCCAAAAATATACAGGTTGCTTAAAACTTTAAATATATATATATATATATATATATATATATATATATATATATATATATATATATATATATATATATATATGATATGACCGCAAAATGCATATAACCTCTGCCGCACTACCCCTGTAAGATTATAATGTAGGGATTGCGTATAGAAATTCACCATACCAAAGCAACATCCTTGATAACCACTATAGAACTAGTCGAAGTAGCTAGCCTCGAGACGGTGTAATGGTTAGCAAGCTTGTCTCGCTAGAATAATTACGACTGAGTGGTGAGTTCGATACTCACTGGGTTCCCTATACTTTCGGCATTGTGCAATATCTAAGATGCGCTTGAAAAATCATTATAGAACTAGCCGAAGCGCTCGAAAAAATTGTAACCATAGACAATTCCTAATTTCTTTAACCTGAAAAAAACACAATAAAGCATTAATTAAATATTCCTTGCTTGAAATAAAGGTTGCTGCCCAAATACACATTAACATAGAGAGAGAAAGTAAGAGATTGACATAAAATTCTATCTGTCTAGATTTCATTAATTTTTGTTTTAGTTTTCCGAATGCGGAAACTGACTTTATTTTTTTTTCTCTCCATATTTTGATTTTATATTCAATCACCATTTTTTTTATTATTTTTTCCGCCTGATTTTCTTGAAACTGAGATCCGTATATTTACAACTCAAAAAGAAATACTTTTTCATCTTTCACAATCCCAGCATTCGCTGTTTCACTTACATATTTACTTACGTTTGATATATTTCTTGCTTTCTTCAGAATGTTTGCCGTCACTTTATTTTTAGCGGGTCGATTGTTCTGGCGTCGGGGGATTTTAACTACGCAAATTCTTCGAAGTTTTCTAAGAAGCACGCTGTGATATAACGGTTATCAATATTAGACAAAGAATCGACCTACCGGGTTCTAATTTAGATTGATTACAAGAACTTATTATGCAGAAGGAAGGCATGAATCCACACCGTTCTGTGATTTGCTGAATGATAAAAGTAATGAGTTTTCAAGCGTCTCGTCAAAACCAAACAGCTCCTGTCAATAGTTTTGTCTCGTCAAAACCAAACTGCTGTTGCCAATAGTTTGGTCTCGTCAAAACTAAACAGCTCTTGTCCATTGTTTTGTCTCGTCAAAACCAAACAACTGTTGTCAATAGTTTTGTCGCGTCAAAACTAAACAGCTCTTGTCCATAGTTTTGCCTCGTCAAAACAAAACAGCTCCTGGCCATAGTTTTGTCTCGTCAAAACCAAACTGTTGTTGTCAATAGTTTTGTCTCGTCAAAACTAAACAGCTCTTTCCATAGTTTTGTCTCGTCAAAACCAAACAGCTCCTGGCCATAGTTTTGTCTCGTCAAAACCAAACTGCTGTTTGTCAATAGTTTTGTCTCGTCAAAACCAAACAGTTCTTGTCAATAGTTTTGTCTCGTCAAAACTGGACCGTTCTTGTCCATAGTTTTGTCTCGTCAAAACCAAACAGCTGTTGTCCATAGTTTTGTCTCATCAAAACCAAACAGATCTTGTAAATAGTTTGTCAAATCAATGATTGTATAAATTCCTCTCACCGTTTGGTAATCATCATCATCATCATCACTTTAGTATATGGGCGATTATGTCTCTACAGAACTTATTCACTCACTCAAATCCCGTAGACTCCACTGAGGAGTACAGGCCAAAAGCCCTCAACAACATTAGGTGTTACTGCTGTGTTTTCCGTAGCAATTAAGGTTTTTTACGGGATGAGGTTGTTAACCCCGTGGTCACCCTCCTCTACACCAGAACTCTTTGTCTTTCCTACCGCTAAATAAAATTTGGCTTTTTGCTTTGTCTATACTCTGCCAATATTTCACGGAAACCTATTGAATAAGTAACTAGCAGTTTCCTTTTATCCCAGCTTCACGTAATATTTTCTCTGAATATTCTCCTCAGAATTCCTTTTGCACATTTATAAATCTATTATTCTTCCGTGCATAGAACACTGCTGCCATATCTGAACTGGGACGCCTGCTATTCATCTCGAGGTTCTTGACAAAATTCAATCCTTGTGGTGAACAATTTACGCAAAAGTAAGAGAGTCAGAGTGGCCTGTATCTGGTGCAAAGGAAAATAAGTTCCTTACCTCAATACATGACACGTATTATTTGAATTAAATTTAATTCAAATAATTATATTGAAGTTTTCGGCTCTTGTCTTGAAACATGAGAACTCTTATGTAGCGATGGAATCATATTTTTAAATAAATAATTATATTTAGGCTCTACTTTTGTATCGAGCACTGTTTTTTTTAAAATAATAACAAAAATACTAAAGAACTTTGGATTATTTACCTAACGAGTTCTTTCCTATTTTCTATATATTTTTACACACATACATATATATATATTAAGAAATGGACAAAGTCCGACAATTTATTTATTAAAGACATTTTTATGTTTAACGTTCTTTTTATAGATACAAGTATTTAAGTAAATGCTCTGTTTATAATAAACAGTAACAAATAACATTTACCGGCCTGAATGTCCGAGAAATTTTAATAGAAAATATTCGTCCTTTGACAGGATTCGAACCTACATCCTATACGGAACCGTCATTTACGCTGACGTGGCTTGACCGCTCGGCCACAAATTTGAATCCTGTCAAAGGACGAATATTTTCTATTAAATTTCTCGACACGAATAAATGTTATTTAATACTGTTTATTATAAACAGGGCATTTACTTAAATACTTGTATCTATAAAAAGAACGTTAAACATAAAAATGTCTTTAATATATATATATATTTTTAAATAAATATTTTGTAGATCATAAAATGTATTATTGGTAATTTTACTATAATAATGTATTATTGGTCATTTCATATATTCATATTCTTTTGTTTTCAACATCCTTCAGCTTGTTAAATGAACAATTATCACGAACACCATTATGCTCGTCAAATCTACAATGGCCCTGAAGTAATAACCACAACAACATTTTCTTCCTGGCGTGTCGTTTCCTTTTTGTATCATCGTTCTCATATTTTGGGGGATTTTTTTTTTCGAAACATTTTGCCGCCTAATATAATTTTGTTGATTTCTCGGCCAAAAAGCATAAGCCGGATTGAGAATCTGGCCCGTACTAATGTGGAATTATCCCATTTGACTGCCAAAGGACTTTTGCTAATGATCATTAGATGGCATTGCCAAAGCAATATATAAGAAAAGGATGTTAAAGTCTCATTCTTTTTACCTGATGCCTTACTGATAAGATGTGTATCGTTTCTAAGATGGTTACGTTTTCACAACGGTGCCAGAGGTTCGAGTTCAAACCGAGATTATCATATTTTCTCAAGCAAACTGTCTTCATTTGGAAGAATTGTATGACATAAATTTCCTAATCGTAAGCTTCGTAAATATCAATAATAATAATAATAGTATTATTAATAATAATAATAATAATGTCTTGGTGAATTAAGATGGGCTACAATAAATATCACCTTCACTACTATATATCTTCTTGTCACTTGCCGGCCCATAGCCAGTTGAGGGGGTCACCCTAGGGTCTGACAAACTGTGCATCTCTGTTCATACGAGGGAACATTGGTGGAAGATCATGATCGGTTGTGGAGAGAGAGGTTTTTTTTCCTTTTTTTTTAAATTTCGAAGGGTGAGGCAACCAAGATGACGTCGGAGTATTACTTGGGAACACCTTCAATCGAAAACTGACTAAGCAGACTGGGTTATTCAACTGGGAGCTATTTTTTAACTGGACTCTCTCTCTCTCTCTCTCTCTCTCTCTCTCTCTCTCACACACACACACACACACACACACACACACACACACACACACACACACTGTCTCTCACATCTCTATCCTCTATCTCTCCCTTCATGGTTACGCGCTTCTTTTAGGAAAACTTGTCACAATATCGCGCACATTAGGCTGGATATATACTTAAGATGTCAAGATTAGGTTTCGTATATTTGTATATACGAAAATTATTATTATTATTATTATTATTATTATTATTATTACTCGATTTCTGCTATGGCTACACTGCCTATCAAGTGTGCGGGAAGACCTAAGACAGGTAGAAGTATGTTGCTATGGCTACATTTCATCTATTTTTCTTACTTCCAAAACATTACTAGTTGCATGGATAAAGTTCTTCTTAGTGTGTGAACTATACTTATCAAGACAATTTTGTGTATTTCTCTTAACCTGAGATTTCCAGGGACTTTTTCAATGTGCTGTTGTGTTCCTTTTTTATCATTTCAAGCGCACCTACTATGACTTGTACTATTCTTGTTTTCAATTTCCACATTTAATCTATTTCGATTTCCAGGTCTTTATACTTCGATAGTTTTTCAAATTCCTTGTTTGCTATGTTACAGTCCGCTGGGCAAGCCATATCGATTAGTAGGCAAGTTTTTACCGCTATTATTATTATTATTATTATTATTATTATTTCTGGCTTTATTACAGCTTTTTGCCAATATAATTTTTGCACTGAGACAGAATCTCCGGTTATATTGTATGGTTAATATCATCTAGTGTTAATAATAATAATAATAATAATAATCAGACCCGGTTACGGAGATAGGACCTGTAACAATCTTATGGGGTTACACAATACACAGAGAAAAAGCAATCAAAGCTAAACGCCCAAACATTGTCATTAGAGACCACAAACAAAACAAGTACCTCCTTATTGATATGGCAGTCCCTGCGGACTTCAATGTATCTTTGAAGATCCCCAAAAAGCCATCAAAATACAAGAACCATGAAATCGAAATCTCAAAAATGTGGCACATGGAACATCAACAATTCCTGTTGTAGTTGGAGCCCTCGGATTGGTTGGAAAAAATTTCAATAGACTCATTGAAGGGATTTCTGGAAACCCATGCCTTAAAGAAATAGAAAAAATTGTTCTCATGAATACAACCCACACCTTACTGAGGGCTTTATCTATGCAAAATATGTGTTTGTTTTTTGTGGTTTTGGGGTTTTTTTTTTAATTGGTCAGTGGAAAATGTGATATTGCCATTTCTACCTTTAGGTCTCTGAGCGAGACTCGGAAAAAATGTGTATACACCAGAAATCATAGGAAATAAAATCATATCTTTTTTATTTATTGTATGAAGATTCTGAGGCAAATGTGCGTCGCAGATACGTACCCAGGAGCATCATAAATCAAAGACCGCCTGAGCGAACTGAGTTACCTGATGTGAAGGTATTTGTAATTGGGCCCCACCTTAAGTTTGAGTTCCACCTTTGTGGAAACCTGTTACCATATCGCGCACACTGAAACTCACTTCTATAAAGACTTTCATTGTAATTATTCTGGTGAATTTTCCTTTATGCTACCTAGAGTTTATGAATTTAAACATCGTACTAAATTGCTGGCAAGGTCTCGCCATTTTACAATTGACATTGCGTGGTGTAACCAAAGTTCCAGGCTAACGGTTTCTTCTCTCGCTTGTGGAACTAACTTCTGGCTTCTTTGGTTCCAGTCAAGTTTGATCTTCAAAAATTTAAATGCAACGTCAATTGTTATTTTCTGTCTCCTTAATTCCTGTTCTTTTATTGTTCTCTCTCCTTAATAATGTCTTCTTTTTTTTTTCAGACATTCTCACACTCAGTAACACCTTCTGTCTTAGTGGCTTTATTGCCTTACTTGGAATGAAATGATTAAAAACATTTGGCTGTGATGCATGTGCCTGGTACACCTTTATCAGACCGCGTGTCATCGTGGGTACATTAAGCTTGGTATACATATATATATATATATATATATATATATATATATATATATATGAAGAAAAATATATAGAAAAAACAAACAAAAATCTTAATATGCAATTATGCTGTATTAATGTTAATATAATGTCAACGTCGGACGTTTCAATCTATTTTAGACCATCATCAGGACATATTCATAAAACATAATTAACATCAGACTATATTCAAATTCAACATGAAAAAGACGATGGACATAAGAGCACGACTAATCCAAACAGATAACTGAAATTTTTATATAAGATCAGCGTTCCTGATGATGGTCTAAAATAGACCGAAACGTCCGACGTTGACATTATATTAACATTAATACAGCATAATTGCATATTAAGATTTTTTTTGTTTTTTGTATATTTTTCTTCATGCTGTCGGATCTATATCCATATATTATATATATATATATATATATATATATATATATATATATATATATATATATATATATATATATTAATTTAACGTCACATTCTTGGGAGGCTGCTCTCTCTCCTTCAGTAATCATAGTGATACCGCGTCTTTTTGTCATGGCATTGTTATCAACATTCAAGACAAGTATAGTTCGCTTTCTTGCAAGTTCATCACAAGAAATTCTTCCCGGCCTTATTTCAACCGATTTACCAGTGCGTCTTTCTAAACTAAACGAAGAGAATATCAATAACCAATATCTCTAACAGAAAAAAAAGAGAGTTTTAATTTTGGCTCCTGAATCTGTTGACTTTCTTTATCGAATATTGTTGAACTGTCAGATCGCAAAACGCCTGGCAGTTCCATTTTTTAGAGCGGTTTAAAAATGATCTATAGAGAAAGATATATATATATATATATATATATATATATATATATATATATATATATATATATATATATATAAGTATAGGATTGGTGTATACGGAATAAATTCCAGTAACCAAAAAATATCATTCTTAAAAGAGAGCTCAATAGAGAGCAGAGCAAATATAATTTATTCGAAAATTATAGCATAAATATGTTATAAAATCACTACAAAAATAACCATTTTGTTTCAACACTTCTGGTGCCTTATCAAGTGACGGTGTTGAATGTATAATAAAGAGTTTTAAAAGGTTCAAATCGACCAAACATCCCTCGATAGGGGAAACGCTGTTACATAAACTGCAATGACCAATCAAAATACAAGTATATGAGAATTCAAAAAACTTGACAAGAAACCTTGGTTATAATAATTAATGCCTAAATATTAGGTTTAGACTAAAATAGAAATCATTTTATCTCATTAATATTAAATTTTACTATAAAATTTAAAATTAAAAATTACCAATTTTAAATTTAATCTGTATTAAGTTTAAAATATTATAAAATTATTTAAAGAAGAAACTTAGGAAAAAAATACATATATTTTTTTATTTATTTTGTTTTAATTTAAAGGCCAAAAACTCAGAATAAACTTTAGAATCTAATGTTAATGTTAATGCAAAGCTGCGTTACAACTTTGATACATTTGAAGTGGTGATATGGGCAGGGGACGATGTTATCTTGCAAAAGACAATACATACACAATCAGATTATAATACACGAACACGTAGACATATTTAGATATATAAACACCCAAAAACACGAACGGAACAGGAAATAGATGTCCACGATCCTTAAAAAAACAGACAACATATAAATACAATAAAAGCCTATATAAGCGACCATACACGCATACATTAATAAAGACACACACATATACACACCTACAAATATTCAAATTTGAAAGTGTTAGTAAACGAATTCAAACAGACTATTAAAATATAACTTACATGGGCAAAGATATATAGATAACAAAGGTTCAATAGATAAAATTTAATAGGGGTAGAATAGAAAAACAAATATTCATCAATGAACAACGGAAAGAAAAAAAGACACTGAAATATATAGAATTGGGTTGAAAAATAAATATATACGCATACACACACATAAAAAACATCAAATTCAAATGTCCAGACAAAATGTAACACTTAAAATAAAATAAAACCAGCTAATATATAAAAAAGAAAATATATATATATATATATATATATATATATATATATATATATATATATATATATATATATAATGAAAAACTGACCACTTTTAAGGTACCATTACAATAATTTATTTCACCAAAATCCTTTTGTTTTTCATTAAATATTAGCTCTGTATTCACATTGAGCTCTCAGGATTTCATCCTCCTTGGAATTACCCATTCGGTTTACCAAGTTCTTCGTAACTTAAATATATATATATATATATATATATATATATATATATATATATATATATATATAGTAGTATAAAATGACAATTAGAAAAAAAAAATCTTAGATTTTGCCGACGCGTTTCATCTTCCGACTTTTTCAAGGTAAAAAATGAAATCGAAATGTCTTTGTTGTTATAGTTAGATTAAAAAAAATCCAAATTTAAAGATAGACGCTTCTGTCTAAGCTTTTTTCTGGTTAATGTAAATTTCCTTTATACTAAGAAATTTTTTTTCCCTGTCGACAATATAGTTAAATTCCCAGATCAATTTTGTGTATAAGACAGATTGGTATAAAATGGCAATTGGAAAAAAATCTTAGATTTTGCCGACAAGAAAAAAAAAACTCTTAGTATAAAGGAAATTTACATTAACCAGAAAAAGGCTTAGACTGCGTGTGTGTGCGTGTGTGTGTGTGTGTGTGTGTGTGTGTGTGAGAAAATGATGAGACAAAGTGAAAATTTTATTAACAATTGGTTTCACTGAGAGCGTCTTGGGATATCTGAAGATAAGCGGACACCATAAATCAAATTAAATTTTAAATCCAACAACGCCAAACGGTTCTAATATAGGTATAGATAAAATCAACCAACAAACAGGCGGACAGACACTCACATGAGTTTGGACATTGGAGTTTTTAAGGTAATTTAATTTTATTCATGACCCCCACTTATCCTCAGAGACCTCAAGGCATTTTCCTTCAAATACAGCTTCTTTCTTTTTTTTTCATTCTAAACTGAGGAAGCTGAAGAGAGCAGAAGGCGAAACGCGTAGTTAATAATTTTTCCAGTTTGTCTCGTCTTCACTTTTATTTAGGATACTATTATTTTAGTATCTTCAAAGATTTTCTACAAAAGATCATACGATGATGAAAAAGGCCCCCAATTTTTTTTTTTTTTTTTGTTTATTTTATTATTAACAAGAAAAATCAAAGTATTTTTTAATATTTATTAAATTTTTTATCCTTTCTAGCACGTTCGAAATTTTGGTTAAAAGTCTTGTTTTTCTCAAGGCATCACCGGGTAGGCCAAAAATTAGTTTGGGAAATTTTAGTGTCTTTTTTAGCATTAAAAACACATTCTTTAGGAAATTCTTTCAAAAATCAAATAATTGTCGGATTTTAATTAAATTTTCAGGTCTTGTTCACAAATAAATTAAATTATTTTTTTTAATTTTTGTTTTTTAGAAAATCCAAAAAAATATATTTTTTACATTTGTTACCTCCACTTTTATATATATATATATATATATATATATATATATATATATATATATATATATATATATATATATATATATATATATATATATATGTGTATGTGTATGTGAGAGTGAGTGTGAGTGAAAGAGTGTGTGTGTGTGAGAGAGAGAGACTCTGTGTGTGTGGGAGAGAGAGATAGAAATGGCAAGAGGATGTCGAGTAGAAAAAACTTGATATCTTCTTTAGTTAATATTGAACGCTACGTGTGAATCTATTCTTTGACGAGAGAAGAAAGAGATGAAACATTAATTCTCCTGGACAATAATATTTATAGACGTTCTAACGTTGGCCGTACTGTTGTCCTGGTTCGAGCCAGAGATGCGAAACAGGGCATTACGGCTGGGGAAATATATTCATGGACTATCTTCGTAATCCAGAAAAAAATATCTGATGGCAATGATAAATTGGACACACTGGCCAAAGAAAAGCGGAAAGGTTTCGTTTTAAAAAAAAAATCATGTAAAGATCTAATAAGTTTTTTTTTTGTTTGTTTTTGTTTTTTTTATTCTTCTAATTTCGGCGGGAACTTTTTCTCTTCTTGTTTGTAACATTTATATTAACGAATCTTCACTAGACAGTCTAACAACCCCAGCAAGTAACTGACTCCTCCTGCTATCATCATTCCTCAATAGGACTAGATAGGTTCGCTTGTCGTCCGGTTCACACTCCTCCCTGTTCTTTTGAACAGGAGTAGAGGTTTATTACTTGTTTCCTATTTAGGATTAGGTTATCGGTTCCTTCTAAAGTCTACTTCAACTCTATACTTCTAACGCCTCCGCCCAAAACTGAACATTTATTTATTTTCTCAATAGGAGTAGATAGATTGGCCTATCGTCCTGTTCTCACTCAACCCCGGTATTTTGAGCAATTGTAAAGGTTTATCCCTTGTTTCCTCTTTACCGATTCCTTATAAAGCTTTTTTCCTCTACCTCGAGTGGCTCTTATGCCTTGTAAAGCGTGAACATCATTGTAAAAATAACTACTTAAAAGTACGCATTTAAGAATGTGTAAGAAGTGTTGCGTACGGAGCCACGCTGGACTTGGAAATGCTTGATACTTCCGAATAGACAATATTTTAGTTCACCCCATGCAAGGCAGTAAAGCCACTAAGACGCAAGGGGTTACTGGGTGTGTAAGAATTAGAAACAGAAATATTACTGATGAGCGTGAACAAAAAGAATGATCAAGAAAACAGTAGATAGCGATTGACATTGCGTTTAAATTTTTTGCAAATTAAAGTTGGCTGGAAAGCGTAGAGCCGAAAGGGAGTTCCACAAGCGAGACGTACGAGTAAAGAAACTTGGCATAGAAGATATGGTTACATCTAGCCAGATCAACTGTGAAGTTATGAGATCTCGACGCCAGTTTGATACTGCGCTTAGATTCAAAAAGTCTAGGTACCACTGCGAAGAGCGATAATTATTTCGGTTATTTACAGAAATGTAACACAGGGCCAAAATTGGAATGGGGTAAAAGGACGGTCTTCTTCTCTCTAAACATTAAAATTAGCTAGCTCCGATCACTGACCCAACCATACCACAATATTCCTTACATCAAAACAACGTATTCTTACTTACCATTCTTACAACATCCACCATAATACCACAATGTCTCTATGAAAATCCTAACTATGCCCATATGTACAATTCATGTCTGCCGGAAGCTGGGGGGAGGAGAGCGGAATAAAATAACAATTTCTAAAAATCTAAACTCCCATGAATATTTACAAATATAAAAACAAATCTATTTACAAGAGAATAAACAAAAAAGTGTTAGTAATAAAACGTTCCACAATCCTTAATTGTGACAGAAACATCAGTTTGCCGGACTTAAAAATTATAAGCTACTCATTCATCCAAATACGTCCACACTCATTCAAACACAACAACAAATACGAAAATTACACCCGAAACGAAAGGCGCCCCGCATCCACCGGAGAACTGACATCTCTTCTCACCTAAACAGGGGAGGGAAGGGGAATTAAACTAAAGAAAATAGGTACAGTAATAAGGTGGGGGTCAATGAGTATACATCTCCTAGCTAAGTCAACTTGTAAGAAGAAACAAGGGCAAGAAACAACCCTAAACTAGCCTAAATCCGGGCGGGGTTAGAGAGCGATATTTATTTCCGTTTTAATACAGAAAATGTGGCACAAGGTAAAAAAAAATGGGAGTGCAGAAAATGACGGTCTTCTGTTTTAATATTAAACTTAGCTAGCCAAAAACACTGACCCAAACATACCACAATATTCCTAACACCAAAACAAGACATTCTTAACTTTCTTACTACATCCACCATAATACCTCAGTGTCTCTATGAAAGTCCTAACTAAAGCCCATATGAACAATTAATTGTGTGTGTGGAGAAGGGGGATAAAACAACAATTTAAGAACTAGCCCTAATGAGTATTTACAATATGAAAACAAAACTTTGTGTCTTTACTATAAATACTTTCATGGTAATTGCTCTGATGAGCTCTTGTGTTGTTTTTTGTTTTTTTTTTTGTTTTTGTACTTAGTTTTCTCATTCCAGTTAACTTAGCTAAGGGATGTATGCTTATTGGTCCCTTTTATTTCTGTCCCTGTTTTTATTTGGTTTAATTCCCCATCCTGACGGCGATGGGAAAGTGATTGAAGCCGAGGCACCAGATCAGGTCCAGTAATATTGCTGATTCAAGGAATCTCGACAAGATTCTTGGAGACATCGTGAAAGAGCGTTTTGAAAATACCAGCGTGTAAAGAAATTCACATCAGTTTCAACGTCATTTTAATTGAGTTATTCGCAACTTTTGGGGCAAATTAAGACGCAAACAACAAATGCTTAAAACTGAGTTGATTTTTGAAGCTTTCTGGTGGAAATCAGTCAGAAATATGGGGGTACATTGAACCCCCAGGTATTCGCGTTTCAGCATTCATGGCTTCACACATTCACGGATTTTTCTTTAGAACATATTTTCTCGTTAGAAAGGAACCCGGTCTCCTGCGATACCGACTACCTGCGGGGATGATGTTGACATGCTTTTTTGGCATCACAAGCTTTTGTTGTTGACAGCTCGCACCGGATCAATCTGCAAACACGGCGTGGAAGAAAGGAGACCGCTCCTTAAGCTTGGAGTTTCTTCCAGCCAATAATAAAAATGCTACCATAAACTTTAACTTACACATTTTGTGTTATCTTCCAGTGCTACATGCCCCTTTTTGAACGTTTTCGATACCACTAAATATCTGCGCAATTCTTTAAGTGATCTAAAGCGACTTCACCACAAACTTCGAGAGCTCGAGCACCTTCATCAGTGAACATTGCTCCAGAGAATACCGCCTACCGTTCAACGAGAGTTGCATCTTTCGAGCGGGCCACCGTCAATCATCGACGAGCCCGTGATAGAGATGGATCCTTCTCATTCGCCAGCCAAAGCCATATTTTCCGGCAAACAAGACGCATTTTTCCTAAAAAATACCCTGAAAAATATGTGTGCGTCTTCCAAGACGAATGTAAGGCAACGCCCAGGCTCAAGTAAACTTGGACGGTCACCTAATTTACTTGACTGCTAGGGAGGTGGATTTTTATATTGAGTCATTGCACTATAATGTTAGCTATCTATCTAATTCAGCCTTTTATATGATGTAACCTCAGTACTTAGCTGTTACAAATATTTCCAAGACTATAAACCTTCCTGGGGCCGAGCCACAAGTTTAAACATACTCTGTTTACTAGCAGCAGTGAGAGCCTTTCTGCTCATTACTATGCCATTGCATACAAACAAAATCGGACGAGTGTAAACAATAGGTGGCACCAGTATGTGAGGGACGTATGGTGAATGTGTTGCTGTATGAGAATTACTTTTTTTTTTCTTATAAATTTCTTTCGAATATTATGGTGCGTCTTCCAAGCTGTGGCGTTTTATAAACCGGAAAATACGGTATATATAAAAACGAAAATCCTAAATTAATTTATTAAATTCATTTTTTATTATCTGTCTATATTTCTGAGATGAGGTATTATGTACACTATTTACATTATTTGAACTATTGTAACTCATCTTTGTCGCCATATTTATTACGTTTCGGCCGTTGTACGCTCCGGACTTCTTCAGGTGGTTGGAATGTCGAACTGAACCCGTTTTTTTGCCTCACTTGGGTAGACTGTTCTAGTTCCACATGCCATGTTTTTTTGTCAGTTATCTCCTCTTAATTCCCTTCTCACTGTGCCATGTGTCCGTTATTATAGTTTTCCAATTTACAAATATGTTATCAGGATCAAATTTGTTGAGAAACTGTCCAAAGTGTCTGATAATGACGGTCAGTAGTCGAAAGTAATCGAACAAAATCACGAATTTCTCCACAAATTTGATTAGGGTGTGAAACCATTTATTCGCAAATTGGAAAGAAAAATATAATAAAAATATAGACGGGCCCTGACAGTTGAATTTAATGAAAGTTGTTTGATTAAATTCCAGCCAGACAGTTAACATATCCCAATTTGAAGTATGAATGTCACCCGATCATCTTAGCTTTTAGTTTAGATAGCGGCTCGGATTGAAGAATCGGAGAGCCGGGTTCGAATTCCAATCGAATCCATTACATTCACTTGCGTGCTAATACTGTTGGGAAATGTGAATATATATATGTGTGAATATATATGTGTGAATATATATATATATATATATATATATATATATATATATATATATATATATATATATATATATATATATATATATATATATATATATATATATATAAAATATGACGATTGCGCTTAAGACTGTCCCCGTTAGATGTTGACTTTAATGTCTACTTTTATATTTACACACGCAGCTATCTATAGGAGGAGGAGGAGGAGACATGGTGGGGTAATGGATAGCGGCTTGGATGGAAGAATCGGAGAGCCGAGTTCGAATTCCAGTCGAATCCATTGCTAATACCTTTGGGAATACTCTTCTTCTCGCCCCAGCTATGGGTAAATAACAGGACATACCAGGTTCTATAGCCTTCGATGGCAACTAATCTAAACTTACTCCGGAAAAACCTGCCTCATCAGTCATGTATTGAAAGATACATGATCGCCTAAGTGTGTATCACGCATCGCATATAACTGATATGATTATTATATTATTGGGAGGCTCGGATTGAAGAGAGCCGAGTTCGAATTCCAGTCGAATCCTTTACATTCACTTACGTGCTAATACCCTTGAAAAAAGGTATGAATCCTCTTCTCTCCCCCCAGTAGGACAGACCGGGTTCTATAGCCTTGGATGGCAACTGGTCTCCCGCAGAAAGAAATGGCAACCTACTGCGGGAAAAAACTGCCTCGCCAGTCAGGTATCGAAAGATACATGATTGCCTAAACGAAAGGTCAGTGTTCAAGCCCATGTAAAATCCGATAATTTGGATGCTGATTTTTAAGACAAGCAAGTACAGGAATTTAACTATCTCATTATCATCACCATCAGACCTTCGATTGCCTCAGCCGTCGGGAGCAGTGCTGGGGACAGAAGAAACAGGTTGATCCTTTTTCCATGTTATCCGTTCAGTTAGCTTGGTGAGTTAGCTTGGCCAGTTAGCTTGGCGGCACTCATCTATTCTCCAAGCGTTTGATCGAAGATCGCGCTATATGTTGGGTGGGTCATCATCCGACTGGACACTAGGGTCACAGGTTTTTAATTCAGAGTACTCCCTCTCCTAGATCGATTGCCATCCAAGGCTATAGGACCCAGTCTGTCCTGCTATTTGCCCATAGCTGGTAGGAGAAGAGATGGCTTCATATCTTACCCAATGTAATAAACACAACTGGAATTCGAACTCAGCTCTCCGATTCCTCCGTCCGAACCGCTATCCGCTATGCTTGGAAAGTTTTATAACAAACAACAGAAAAGCGCAGTGGAATAGCGAAAGATGTTTTACAAAAGCTAAACTTGGGATTAAGAGACAGGAAAATTTCGTTAAACACAAATAAAAGAGGATGGATTCGACGGGAAGATGCTGAGGATTTCCATGAAGGAAACATGTGAGCAACAAGCAGGTTTTAAAGAAAAAAAGGGAGGGAAAAGAATACTTCTACATAGAATCAGAAAGAACAAGTTGAAATTTCAGGAACGCATAATGAGAAAAGTGAGCTTTTATTTGATGATCAATAGTATAAAATGGTTTAATATCTAAGGAAAAGACAATAAATAAACTTTGGTGAATTACTAATAAGGTTTCCATGAATGAAAGATAACCATTAAGAATCCTTCCTTATCTACTTCTATGAGTCATGCCAGTTCAAGACGTTGGCGATCATGTCTCTCCGCGATTTCATGTTCTTTATAGCTCTTAATAACTTTTGTTTTTTTGCTATCTCTCCCAAACCGGCTCCACCATCCATTTGTGAGAATACCATGGAGGAAACATGTGGGCAACAAGCAGGTTTTAAATAAAAGAGGGATGGAAAAGAACATTTCTACATAGAATCAGAAACAGCAAGTTGAAATTACCGGGACACATAATGAAAAAAGAGAGCTTGGAAAATCTGACACTCACAGGACATATTGAAGACAAACCCGTAGAACAAACAACCTTGTCTAAATGGATGGGAGAGCAGAAACCGGAAGTGATAGTAAGATGACAAACATTGTTAACAGCTACAAAGGACTGTAAGTTTTGGAGAATGGACACGGGACATAAAAGAATAAATGTTAGCGTTGATAACGTTTCATCATCAACGAGCAAACCTTAAATTTTCTAAAGTCCTTATGAACAGATTTAATGTTAAGAAAACGCCTTGCCTTACCGTGAATGTCTATTGAGACTCGCGCTCACTTTCGACTTCAAGTCAGTCCTCGGTATGACGATAAACTACATCCGAAAGCAACGCCTCTGATCGGGAGATTGGAGGTTTTTGAAGAACGTGGAATCAGTTCCTAATTCCTGCTGTTTCCAGGTCCACTCTAATCCGAGGTGGTAGCACCTGTTAGGGTTCCAGCTATAGACAAATAATGCACCCCAAACAAAAACAAAACACTATAAAAGTATATGAACACATTTTTATAGTAAAAAATACCAGTAATACATTTTAATAAAAAAAAAATTACCAACAATGCATATTCGTAAAATTAACAAATATATATTTAATTCTGCCTGACAACCTACTCATTGATTCACCTGCGTACACACTTTGATAAGAATAGTACACAATACCCGAAATTAATTTAGTTCTGGTTATGACGATAAATTATATATGGCAGCAAGGCTTCTGATCAGGAGGTTTTGAGGAGCGTGGAATCACATCTTAATTGCTGTTGTTCTCGAGTCCAGCCTGACCCGGAGTGGTAGCACCTGTTAGGGTCCCAGCTATGAGCAAATAGTGAAAACAAGAACAAAACATTATTAAAGCATAAAAATACAATGTAATAGAATGACCAACAATACAGCTGATCTCTCCTCTGACCGAGCTCTAACGGCTCATAGGGGAAAAAACTGACGGGTCACATTCAATGGATGGGAGAGCAGAAATCGGGAGTGATAGTAAGATGACAAACATTGCTAACAGCTACAAAGGATTGGAAGTTTTGGAGAATGGACACGGGACATAAAAGAATAAATGTTAGCGTTGATAACGTTTCATCATCAACGAGCAAACCTTAAATTTTCTAAAGTCCTTATGAACAGATTTAATGTTAAGAAGACGCTTTGCCTTACCGTGAATGGCTATTGAGACTCGCGCTCACTTTCGACCTCAAGTCAGTCCTCGGTATGACGATAATCTACATCCGACAGCAACGCCTCTGATCGGGAGATTGGAGGTTTTTGAAGAGCGTGGAACCACTTCTCAATTCTTGCTTTCCTCAGGTCCACTCTGATCCAAGGTGGTCTTGAATTCCTCTTGCCAACTTACCTTCAATATGTCTTGTGAGTATCAAATTTTCCAAGCCCTTTTCCTTTTTTATGTGCCTCATAAATTTCAACAGTCTCTTCCAGATGTTAAGTATGTGTGTCTTTTGTGTTACCATTGAGCGTAGAAATTAGTCGTTTTTCGTATGTTCGGTTCATGGTATTCTCATCATCCTTTTGTAGAACCACATTTCTTTTGCTTCAAGTCAATTCTTCATCTGTGGGGAGATTGTTCAGAGAGGAGGAATAATACTACATATCAGTTCAGTAATCTTTTCATAGTTTCTAAAGAATTGTTTCTGTTTCCCCATAAATAGCAAATAAACATTGTTTTTTATTAGAGGTTTTTATAAAGGAAAAAAAATAATTATTTAACAAGATCAGTTTCTCAATTCGCTTTTTAGAGAATTTTCAATTCTGAAATAAAACAAAACGTTGCATTAAACATTCGTTTAAAAGATGTTCTCTTTTTTTTATTTTTATCGGCAAAGTGTTAATTAGGATTTTTTTTCGTTTCAGATGATAAATTTTCATCCGACGGACAATCAACTGTTTGTGTAAAACTTGCAAACATCTTTAGAATCTGTTTTATTGTTTAGAAAATAACAATTAGAAATCAAAACATATATTCTTTATTCGATCAACAAAGAAATTCACAATGAAAAGTGAGTAATATTCAAACATTTAACCTGACTATCGCACACCCACCCATATATATATATATATATATATATATATATATATATATATATATATATATATATATATATATATATAAAGACATTTTTATGTTTATACATTCTTTTTTTATATATACAAATATTTAAGTAAATGCTCTGTTTTATAATAAACAGTATTAACAACATTTCCAGAGGCGGATATGCAATGTGGTTGGCCCTGCCCTGGCGTCTCCTCTACAGTCACTTTCTCACAGACGCGCCGTCGCCTCCCTCTGCCTGTTCTACAAATACTTTCATGGAAATTGCTCCTGAGGCATTGGCTGGTTCCCAGACGTCACGAGTTCCAGCGCCTCACGAGGCTGGCATCCCGCTCTCACCCCTTCACTGTCGAAACTCTAAATATAGCCGTCTCTTTACTCCTAATAGCTTCATGTCTCGCACCTCTCACCTGTGGAACTCCCTTTCCTATTCCTGTTTCCCTGAGAGCTATAATCTCCAGCTATTCAAGTATAATGTCAATCGACATCTCCAGTTGCCTTGATCTATCTACTACCCTCATCCTTTCTTCTATCACTCCTATCTGATCTTGCTCTTAACTTTCTGTAACCCCTTGCGTCTTAGTGGCTTCCCGCCTTGCTTGGGTGAAATGCTTAAAAAAAAAATTAACTGGCCTGAATCTCCGAGAAATTGTCATAGAAAATATGCGTCCTCCGACAAGAATCGAACCTGTATCCTATACGGGACCGTCATATAGCCTGACGTGCTGTTACCGATTTCGCCACAGAGGAGCGTTTCGGTTAGCAAGGTCGATTTTACTTTTTTTAAAAGCACGTCAGGCTATGTCCAATTGTTAGATTAAACGTTGAACCGTTGTATCTTAGAAATGATTAAAGATATCTCACTGGAATTCTCTATTGGACCCTACTTTGAATAATAAGAATGCATGTAGCGCTAAGTTGAAACGATGATCCCTCTTGCCGTTGTGACTTCCTGATCAAGTTTTCCTCTCTACTGCCCCCTCTTTTTAAACTTATTCACGGTTGTTTTGATGCTTCTTGAATGAATTTTGAAGATGGAAGCCAGAGTATGAATGTTGGTACCATTGCTGAATGCCCGAATAATCTTTTTCCTTTCACCATTGCTCATTTGGGAAGACAGTGGAGCTGACACAAAATGATTTTATCCTGTTCTCTTTCTAGCTGGATAACTCAAAGGGGTTTTTCAGTGATTCTTACGGCAGTGATACTTACGATCAATATGGCTAAACGCCTAATTTGAAAAACCTGGAAAAAAGAAACTCAATTAGTTTAGTGGCTTTTTAGATATTCAACATTTTGTGAAAACTATATATGAGAAATTAGCAAATGTGATATTACCAGACCCAAAAAATCTTTTAAAGGAAAAATTAGAAATTTTAAGCCCTTGCCCTCATATAATTTTTTTTTATTAAGTTAATATGAAGCCGGTTAAAAAAATCTAAACTAAAAAATCCCACTGTTACCCTTTACCCACGCTACCCCCGTCACTCCTCTATAACAATTCAGTTACATATTTGCTTTCCCTTTTCCCTGTATACATTTACAATACCCATGCATTCCTATCACTTTCCATTCTTTCCACTTCCCTTCCCATTAAGCCCAATGTCCTGTCTTTCAATCATCATACACCGTTACTTTTTTTAAAGATATCTTTTGAAAGATAACTATGTAGAGTTCATTGTGTGTGTGTGTTTTTTTTTTAAATAAGGCGTTAAAGTGGTCAACTTAAAAGTATAGCCAGAAGATACCGTCAGGTCGAAACCATGGTCGTGTATTTTAATTGACCTCCTGATTTTTAAACTTAAAGGCTCTACATGTTATTTTCATTTTACTTATATTTTTTTTAGCACGTGTATTGAATTCAGCCCTTTAATACTACTGTTCCCTGGTCTGATTCAACTCTGACCATTAACCTTTATATATATATATATATATATATATATATATATATATATATATATATATTTGGTTGTATGGATATGAGTTTGTAACCTTGGGTTTCAAGCTTCGGCGATCATTAGACTAACTTTAGATAGATAGATAGATAGATAGATAGATAGATAGATAGATAGATAGATAGATAGATAGATAGATAGATAGATACGAACAGACTGAGATAGATAGATAGATAGATAGATAGATAGATAGATAGATAGATAGATAGATTATGGGAATGTGACATAGATAGATAGATAGATAGATAGATAGATAGATAGATAGATACGAACAGACTGAGATAGATAGATAGATAGATAGATAGATAGATAGATAGATAGATAGATAGATACGAACAGACTGAGATAGATAGATAGATAGATAGATAGATAGATAGATAGATAGATAGATTATGGTATGTGACATAGATAGATAGATAGATAGATAGATAGATAGATAGATAGATAGATAGATAGATATGAATAGACATATAGATAAATATGAAAAGAATGAGACAGAAGAGTTTATCTGATGATCGCAGAAGCGTGAATCCCAGGGTTACAAACTCATACCCACACATCTAAATATGTTAGCTCTATCACTGATATTGAGCGCTTTCCAGTAGGTACCGCGCATATATAATATATATAGAAATGTTATATATATGCATATTTAAATTACATGATTCAGCAGCGCATCAAACTATCAACACTTGGAATTATAAATGTAGCCTTGTGAAAAGGCACATTGAAATAGCCAGTCCGTGTATTGGCTAATATATTGTAATGTAATTGTCATCATTGATAATGTCTTATGTAAGATAGATAGGATTAAAAAATATGTATCAATATTGTGATTTTCTTTAAAAGAATTAACATAAAATAAATAGACAAAACTTGTCTATATTATTTAATGAAACATGAATCATATATATATATATATATATATATATATATATATATATATATATATATACATGTAAAAAAAAAATAGGCAAGAACACGTTAGGTAAATAATCCGGGGTTCTTTAGTATTTTTTGTTTTTTATTTAAAAAAAAAAAAAAAACACTGCTCCATACAGAAGTAGAGCTTAAATTATAATTACTTTTTTAAAAAAATATAATTCCATCGCTACATAAGAGTTGTCATGTTTCAAAAACAAGAGCCAAAAACCTCAATATAATTATTAAAATTAAATTGAATTAAAGTATCAAACCCTATTTCATCCTCAAGCAGAAATTTAGGAATAACCAGTCTTGAAATTTACGCATCTTTATAAGCATATTCATTCGCAAAATTAATTACGGCTGGGGGGATCATTTTGATAAGGGGCCTAAGAGTTAATTTTTATCCACATATCAGTCACCTTCTGAAAGAGATCAAGCCGAGGTAGGGTGGGGTATCCGTTTCAAGGCCAATGATGGCATTCATGTACGCACATCGTCTGGTCAGTCACAGCGAAAGATAGCTTTTGGCACCATAATATGTCGTTAAGTGTCTTGAGAATTTTGTTTTATTTTATTTTATTTATTTATTTATTAAGGGCTGTTTCATACATAAACGCGTCGCACCGAACTATAATTTGTTTTTTTTTATGACTTCATAGAGGGTTTTTCTATCTTATGATTGGGCTAAGCTTTTAAGCCTTTTATTAGACTATGAATTTTTTATGTTAATTATTTAATGCGAAAATTTGTTGATGTCGGCAAAAAACCGTTAACTCATATCGATGGTTTAACAAATTTTCATTATTTAGAAACTTAATGTGTAGTTTTTATGTAGACATAAAAAATATAATATAAATGAATGAATGAATAAATAAATAGATAAAATAAAATAAAATAAAAATTCTCTAGACACTTAACAACATATTATGGTGCCAAAAGCTATCTTTCACTGTGACTGACCAGACGATGTGCGTAAATGAATGCCATCATTCGCTTTGAAATTGACACCCCAGCCCTGCCTCAGCTTCACCTCTTTCCGAAGGTGACTGATATGTTGATACAAATTGTTAACTCTTATGCTCCTTATTGAAATGGTCGCCCCAGCCGTTTCCATAGTAATTAATTTTGCGAATGAACATGCTTAAATCTCAAGATTGGTTATTCTTGAATTTTCGCTTGAGGATGAAACAGGGCTTGATACTTTAATTCGATTTAATTTTAATAATTATATTGAGGGTTTGCACTCTCGTTTTTGAAACATGAGAACTCTTATGTAAGGAAGGAATCATATTTTTTAAAATAATTATAATATATATATATATATATATATATATATATATATATATATATATATATATATATATATATATATATATATCAGGCCATCCCATAAGTTCTGTCCAATTTTGAATAAAGAAAACAAGTGACCAAATGCTACATTTAATTACAGATTCAATCAACAATGTATTTTTCCTGATTATCTATGACTTCCTTCCATCTATTAACAAGCTTTAATTCCATTACTGTAAAATTCTTTTGGCTTAGATTCGAAGAACTCACAAATGTCAGTTTTAACCTCTTCCTGTGTTACAAAAAGCTGTTTCTTCTAAATGATTCTGTAAGCTACGAAACAAATGGTAGTCTGGAGGAGCAAGATCGGCAGAATAAGGTGGATGAGGAATTTTCTCCCAACCAAGTTCTTCGACCTTTTGTGACGTGATTCTTGCTGTGTGGGGTTGCGCATTGTCCTGATGAAACATCACCTCTTTTCAATTCACTGGAGCAGATCGTTTTTTCCTCAAAGTTTGGTTCAAACGCTCTAATTGCTGACAGTATATTTGAGCATTAATTGTTGCATTAGGTGGTAAGAATTCAAAGTGGATTATTCCTTGGCGATACCACCAGATTGAAAGAAGAACCTTTTGCCCATGAAGTTCCCTTCTCGGCTGTGGCTGGGGTCCTTCCCCTTTACCAAGCCGCTGTCTACGACGCTTAACACTTCAATAAAAGATCCATTTTTCGTCGCCAATCACATGTCTTTCCAAAAAAGGTGAAACAATTTGGCGAGAATGGAGAGAAGAGCAGATCTCAACTCGGGATTTGAGGTTGTTTTCAGACAATTCATGAGGCACCCATTTTCTAAGTTTAGGAACTTTTTCAAGTTGTTGAAGATGACGATGAACAGTTGTATGGTTTGAACTGAGATCCACTGCCAATTCCTCAACTGATAAAGCAGGATTTTCTTCAAGGGCTGCTTCAAGAAGCTTTACATCAAACTCAACTGGACGTCCGGTTTGATCTTCATCTTCAATGGTGAAATCTCCACCTCTGAATTTTGCAAACCATCTTCTGCAAGTTCTTTCATTCACACATTCCTCTCCATAAACTGAGTGAATGTTTCTAGCCGCTTCGGCTGCTGAGTTTCCTTTCTTGAACTCATAAAGTGTTATGTGCCTCAAATGATTCTTGGGTACTTTCATGTTAGCAGGATTTTAATCAAACAAAATTTAATTTTATTGTTCTCTGAAATAAAATTTGATCATTTTAAATGCATCTAAACATAAAAATAATGTTCAGCTTCATTAGACATTATAAAATACTCTTTAAATTTCGTTCATTTTAACAAAAAGGGAAAATTCGGACAAAACTTATGGGATGATCTGATATATTGTGTGTGTGTGTGTGTGTTTATTTATAAGCGAGAGAGAAAGACAGAGAAAGAAAGGAATAGAATTAATTTACTGTTGTTCCTGCAACTTCCATTATCTGTCTAAATTTGTAATTATAATATTTTCTGGAATAAATCTTATAAAACTAAACATCCGTTCCTGCCATGTCATGTCGTAAGTAATCGTCTTATAGTGCAGCGAAAAATAAGGGCTTTTTTTTTCACATTGGGCTCTTTCTCTAAGTCTACCACTAGGCAATTCTGAATTTCTGCGACTTACGACTTTAGCAGCCATACTTTCAAAATAAACAAAAGCAACTCCACCAAATAATAGAAAAATCCCCAACACAATTTAATAGTACCAGACTCTCAAACATGACTCCATTTAATACTGGCATTTAAATATCTGGGAACTGTTTTAACAGAGGGCTGATGTGCCACACTGAAATCCTAAGATGCTTTACAGAAGCTAAACATAAAATTAAGAAACAGGAAACATTTCCTTAAAAACAAAACAGAGTACTGAGCTATTACGTAATATCAGTTCTATATGGCAGTGAAGGCGAAACAATCTCCTAACAGATGAAGAGGAGACTTAAAGTAACAGAAATATGGTTCTACATCTAGAGACAATGGAAACAAAATGGACACTTATTCTTAACATCTGAAAATGACAGCTGAAATTTCTGGGGCACATGATGAGAAAAGAAGGCTTGGAAAATCTGATGCTTACAGGACAGATTGAAGGAAAGAGGGACAGAGTAAAAACAACGCATAGCTTAGTGAACTGGAGAAAATGCATGGCGGAACAGGGTTGAGGAGAAATAACAAAAAGACAAAATTTATTAAGAGCTACAAAGGACAGGTAGATGTGGAGAGCCATGACCGCTTACTTCCTGAAGAGGCATGGCACACAGATGAAGAAGAATGAAATTTAAAGAAACACTAGGTTACAAAACAAAACTAAATGCAATACAGAAATGGTGGCAGCTAATTCTTCGTTTGGACTCGACCATAGTGCAGATTACTTGCAGCTATCAAAGTGATTATGAATAGGAGCTTATCAGTCTTATTACTCGGAACTTTCATGTCACGCACCCTGCACAGGGAACATAGAGCGATCTGCGCCACACGGGCGTCTAAGTGAAAGATGAGGTTGATCCTCAGTTCTGTTCTTCACGTAATTCTGTTTAGCATCGGGGCGGGATGGGTGAATTTGGTTGATGTTTAAAACTGAAAAGTGAGTTCGATTCTCACTAACAGAAACAAAGCAGCAGGTTTTTGCCTAACTAATCTAACCATTGTTTATAAAGAAACAACCCTGTTACCACGATCATAACGCATAAAAAGAAACAATTATACTGTGGTAAATAGCTAGCTAGCTAGATAGATAGATAGATAGATAGATATGAATAGAATGAGATAGATAGATAGATAGATAGATAGATAGATAGATAGATAGATAGATATGAATAGAATCAGATAGATAGATATGAATAGAGATAGATAGATATGAATAAAATGAGCTAGATAGATATGAATAGAAAGCGATAGATAGATAGATAGATAGATAGATTGATAGATAGATATGAATAGAATGAGATAGATAGATAGATAGATAGATGGATGAATAGATCAGATAGATAGATATGAAAGAGATAGATAGATATGAATAAAATGAGCTAGATAGATATGAATAGAAAGCGATAGATAGATAGATAGATAGATAGATAGATAGATAGATATGAATAGAATGAGATAGATAGATAGATAGATAGATAGATATGAATAGAATCAGATAGATAGATATGAATAGAGATAGATAGATATGAATAAAATGAGCTAGATAGATATGAATAGAAAGCGATAGATAGATAGATAGATAGATAGATAGATAGATAGATAGATAGATATGAATAGAATGAGATAGATAGATAGATAGATAGATAGATATAGAATAGATAGATAGATAGTGAATAGAGATAGATAGATATGAATAAAATGAGCTAGATAGATATGAATAGAAAGCGATAGATAGATAGATAGATAGATAGATAGATAGATATGAATAGAATGAGATAGATAGATAGATAGATAGATAGATAGATAGATAGATATGAATAGAATCAGATAGATAGATATGAATAGAGATAGATAGATATGAATAAAATGAGCTAGATAGATATGAATAGAAAGCGATAGATAGATAGATAGATAGATAGATAGATACGAATAGAAAGAGATAGATTTTCTTTAAGCATTACGCCCCGAGCAAGGCGTGAAGCCACTAGGATGCAGGGGGTTGCAGGAGATTTGGAGCGAGAGCGGATAGGAGTGATAAAAGAAAGGATGAGGAGAAGGATAGTGGGTAGATCAAGGTAACTGGAGATGTCGATTGACATTACATTTGAATAGTTGGAGATTATAGCTCTCAGGGAAACAGTAATAGGGAAGGGTATTCCACAGGCGAGAGGTGCGAAGTATGACGCTATTGGAGTAGAAGAGACGGATACATTTAAGTTTCTACTGTGAAAGGGTGAGAGCGGGATGCCAGCCTCGTAGGGCGCTTGAATTCATGAAGTCTGGGAACCAGTGAAAGCAGTTCATCGGAGCAATTACCATGAAAGTATTTGTAAAAAAGACAGAGAGAGGCGACGGCACGTCTGTGAGAGAGTGACTGTAGACGAGATGCCAGATCAGGGCCAATTATATTACATATCCGTTACTGGATCTTGTCAAGAACTCCGAGGTAAACAGAAGGTGCACCAGACCATATATGGCAACAATACTCCATGCAAGGGCTAATGGTTGATTTGTATATTTGAAGTATCGATTCCGGGGAGAAAAATTTCCTGGCGCGGCACAGAGACAACTTTCCTCGCGGTGGACGAAGCAATGGACTCAATGTATTTGTTCTATCTCAGGTCAACAGTCAACGTGAGACCGAGCAGACGCAGGGAGTTGCTCTCCAAGAAGTTGACTATCAGACATTCTAATAGGGGGGTAGGCAGGGATCTCTATGGTGATTAATAGAGATTAGTTTAGTTTTTTGAGGCGTTAAAGTTGACCAGACAATTCTTGCCCCAATTAACAACCGATTGGAGGTCCATTTCAAGACGAGCGGCCAGGTTAGTTTTGTTAGCGACACTAGATTTGTTTTTGAGGCAGGAGTAAATTGTAGTGTCGTCCGCGTAGAAGCCAACATGAATAGATAGATAGATAGATAGATAGATAGATAGATAGATAGATAGATAGATAGATAGATATGAACAGACCGGGAGAGATAGGTAGGCATGCAGAGAGAGATGTGTTATTCAACTTTCTTGATTCAAATTATTGTGGGATCGATAATGACCGAAAGACTTTAGAACGACTGGTATTATTTCGAACACAAACAAAATTTAAAATGGAAAAACAAAAGGAGACAGAAAGTTGAGAAAAAGAAGACGAAAAACAAAAACTCAACAACTTTAACGTCCATTTCATTAAGAGAAAGAGCTGGGTGAAAAAATAAAAAAATAGAAAATAAAAAACAAATACAGAACAAAGACTAATCAATAATTCAACGCACCTTCAAATAAAAAAATGTCTGACAGCGATAGGAAATTAGAACAATTTGAGATAACAAAAATAAAAAGATTTTGAAACAAAAAAAAAGACTAAAGATTGGAGTAAAAAGAAAGATTTTCTATTTTTTCCACTGGTTGCTCGGCCCACCTTTACGATTTTTTTCAGCTTGCGTCATTTCGGCGCCATCTTGAAAACGTTAAGTTATTTCTATTTGATTTTGGGAAGCACTTTCCCACCTTTAAACTAAACTTGCTTTGAACTCCTTCAGACATCTGCATAAAATGCACTGGTGGATCAGTAATGCGTTTTCTTACTATTTTAACCGTTAATTCTCTTCCTTTTTATCTATTTTTTAATCTTCAAATTTTGATTGGTTTCTTCTTAATATTTTAAGATTCTCTAAGCAAGAATCTGCCACTTCTTTTCTCTCTTTAGCTTTGCTATTGTTATAACTTCTGGCAAAATAGCTTAGAACACCTACGGTTAAAATATTGAGTCGAATTATCATTGACATGTAGTTGGTGATTTCTATATCTGCGTTGCCAACCTCACAGTATCATATGAGCACATCAATAAAGACTTCCGCTTCTCATCCATTAGAAACCGCATTACAGGCTCCGGAATCCACTGAATGCATCGAACTAGAGAAACTCTATCGATCTACAGAATCTTACATATTTAGCGAGAACCCGAATACAGAAACATTTAAGTCTTCATAACGATACGACAAGGAGGAAATGAGAATTCCAGTCTATTTAATCTCTTCCTACACTATGCTACGCACATATACACATGTGATGATACGGTCCCTGAGCATTTAAACATTCTATACGTAACCCAAAAGAGTCTTCCAATAGAAGACAACGGTCATACTTTCACACCTGAGGCCAATGTACTGATGCTGAGTAAGGTGCTATGCTGATATCGTAGGTGTTCATAGTTGGGATAAGGATGAACAGAAAATCGGTATTCCTTATAAAATTTTCCAAGAAATGGAATTCAAGATAAACATTTTCCAAAAGAGAAATTATGATCTGGAATTGGAATGAAAGCAATGAAGGTACCTATCCTGAAGTCTTCATAAAAATACAGGATGTGAAACTAGTAAATACCTCAGATACATCGGCGTATGGATCAGCCAACACTTCGGCGTATGGATCATGCAACAACTCGGCGCATAGATCAGCCAATCCCACGGCGTATGAATAACCCAAACCCCTCGGCGTATGAATCACCCACCACATCCTTGTATGGATCACGCAACAACTCGGCGCTTAAATCAGCCAACCCCACGGCGTATGAATAACCCAAACACCTCGGCGTATGAATCAACCCCAGACTCGGTGTATAGATCACGCAACAACTCGGCGCTTAGATCAGCCAACCCCACGGCGTATGAATAACACAAACAACTCTGCGTATGAATCACCAACACCTCGGTGTCTGGATCCCACAACACAACGGCGCTGATATCAGCCAACCCCACGGCGTAAGAATCACCCAGCACCATGGCGCATAGATCAGCCAACCCCACCTCTTATGGATAACCCAAACAACGGCGTATGAATCACCCACCACCGCGGCGTATGGATCACGCAACACCTCGGCGCTTACATTAGCCAACCCCACGGCGCATGGATAACCCAAGCAACTCGGCGTATGAATCACCCACCACAGCGGTGTATGGATCATGCAACATCTCGGCGCTTAGATCAGCCAACCCCACGGCGTAAGAATAACAAAAACACCTCGGCGTATGAATCACCCACCACCTCGGTGTATGGATCACGGAAAAACTCAGCGCTTAGATCAGTGAACCCTATGGCGTATGGATAACCCAAACAACTCAGCGTATAATTCACCCACCACATCGGTGTCTCGATCACGCTACACCTTGGCGCTTAGATCAGCCAAACACCTCGGCGCATGAATCACCCAACACTTCAGTGTATGGATCAAGCAAAAACTCGGCGCTTACAACAGCCAACGCCACGGCGTATGTATAATCCAAACACCTCGGCGTGTGAATCACCCACCAGCTCGATGTAGGGATCCAACATCACGGCGTATAGATAGCCAAAACGCACCCAAATCACTGGCGTATGAATCACCCAACACCTCTGTGTATGGATCACGCAACACCTTTGATCAGCCAACCCATGGCGTATGGATAACCCTAACACATAGGCGTATGAATCATCCAATACCTCGGTGTCTGGATCACGCACCACCTCGGCGCTTAGATCAGCCAACTCGGCGTATGGATAACCGAAACCCTCGGTGTATGAATCCCCAACACGGTGTATGGATCACCCAACACATCGGCGCTTAGATCAGCCAACCCACGACGTATGGGTAACCGAAACCTCGGCGTATGAATCACCCAACACATCGGTCCAGAACAGCCAACCCTACGGCGTATGGATTACCGAAACCTCTAGCGTATGAATCGAGTCTGGATGACGCAACACCTCTTCACTTAGATCCGCCAAACGAAAGGCGTATGGATAACCCAAACACCTAGGCGTATGAATCACCCACCCCATCGGTGTGGATCACGCAACACCTTGGTGTATGGATAACCGAAACCCTCGGCGTATGAATCACCCAAATCACTCGGCGTATGAATCACCTCATGGACATGGATCAGTGGCGTATGGATAACCCTAACACCTAGGCGTATGTCACGGTGTCTGGATCACGCACCACCTCAGCGCTTAGATCAGCCAACCCCTCAGTGTATGGATAACCGAAACCCTCGGTGTATGGATCACCTAACACCTCGGTGTATGGATCACCCAACACATCGGCGCTTAGATCAGCCAACCCCACGACGTATGGGTAACCGAACCCCCCTCAGCGTATGAATATCGGTCCTTAGAACAGCCAACCCTACGGCATGGATTACGAAACCTCTCAGCGTATGAATCACCCGGAGTCTGGATGAAACACCTTCTTAGATCCGCCAAACGAAAGGTGTATGAATCAAACACGTAGGCAACCCACCCCTCGGTGTGGATCACGCAACACCTTGGTGTATGGATCGAAACCCTCGGCGTATGAAACCCAAATCACTCGGCGTATGCAAAATCACTCGGCGTATGAATCACCCAACACCCTGTGTATGGATCCCAACACGACGCTTGGATCAGCCAACCCTATGGCGTATGGAAACCCTAACACAGGCGTATGAATCATCCAACACTTCGGTGTCTGGATCACGCACCACCTCAGCGCTTAGATCAGCCAACCCCACGACGTATGGGTAACCGAAACCCTCGGCGTATGAACATCGGTCCTTAGAACAGCCAACCCTACGGCGTATGGATTACCGAAACCTCTCAGCGTATGAATTACCCCGGAGTCTGGATGAAACCTCTTCACTTAGATCCGCCAAACGAAAGGCGTATGGATAACCCAAACACCTAGGCGTATGAATCCCACCCCCCTCGGTGTTCGGATCACCAACACCTTGGTGTATGGACGGCGTATGAATAAAATCACTCGGCGTATGAATCACATCGGCTTATGAATCACCTCTCTGTGTACAACACCGACGGATCAGTATGGCGTATGGATAACCCCTAACACCTAGGCGTATGAATCATCCAATACCGGTGTCGGATCACGCACCACCAGCGCTTAGATCAGCCAACCCCACGACGTATGGGTAACCGAAACCCCTCGGCGATGAATCACCCAACACATCGGTCCTTAGAACAGCCAACCCTACGGCGTATGGATTACCGAACCCTCTCAGCGTATGAATCACCCAACATGGAGTCTGGATGACGCAACAACACCAAACGAAAGGCGCTTGGATAACCCAAACACCAGGCGTATGAATCACCCACCCCTCGGTGTTCGATCACGCAACACCTTGGTGTATGGATAACCGAAACCCCCGGCGTATGAATCACCCAAATACTCGGCGTATGAATCACCCAACACCTCTGTGTATGGATCACGCAACACCTCGGCGCTTGATCAGCCAACCCGGCGGCGTATGGATAATAACACCTAGGCGTATGAATCATCCAATACCTCGGTGTCTGGATCACGCACCACCTCAGCGCTTAGATCAGCCAACCCCTCAGTGTATGGATAACCGAAACCCCTCGGTGTATGGATCACCTAACACCTCGGTGTATGGATCACCCAACACATCGGCGCTTAGATCAGCCAACCCCACGACGTATGGGTAACCGAAACCCCTCGGCGTATGAATCACCCAACACATCGGTCCTTAGAACAGCCAACCCTACGGCATATGGATTACCGAAACCTCTCAGCGTATGAATCACCCAACACCTCGGAGTCTGGATGACGCAACACCTCTTCACTTAGATCAAACGAAAGCGTATGGATAACCCAAACACCTAGGCGTATGAATCACCCACCCCTCGGTGTCTGGATCACGCAACACCTTGGTGTATGGAAACCGAAACCCTCGGCGTATGAATCACCCAAATCACCGGCGTATGAATCACCCAAATCACCGGCGTATGAATCACCCAACACCTTGGTGTATGGATCACGCAACACCGACGCTTGGATCAGCCAACCCTATGGCGTATGGATAACCCTCAACACCTAGGCGTATGAATCATCCAAACCTCTCACGCAACACCTGGTGTATGGATAACCGAAACCCTCGGCGTATGAATCACCCAAATCACTCGGCGGCGAATCACCCAACACCTCTGTGTATGGATCACGCAACACCTCGGCGCTTGGATCAGCCAACCCTATGGCGTATGGATAACCCTAACACATAGGCGTATGAATCATCCAATACCTCGGTGTCTGGATCACGCACCACCTCGGCGCTTAGATCAGCCAACCCCTCGGCGTATGGATAACCGAAACCCCTCGGTGTATGAATCACCCAACACCTCGGTGTATGGATCACCCAACACATCGGCGCTTAGATCAGCCAACCCCACGACGTATGGGTAACCGAAACCCCTCGGCGTATGAATCACCCAACACATCGGTCCTTAGAACAGCCAACCCTACGGCATATGGATTACCGAAACCTCTCAGCGTATGAATCACCCAACACCTCGGAGTCTGGATGACGCAACACCTCTTCACTTAGATCCGCCAAACGAAAGGCGTATGGATAACCCAAACACCTAGGCGTATGAATCACCCACCCCCTCGGTGTCTGGATCACGCAACACCTTGGTGTATGGATAACCGAAACCCCTCGGCGTATGAATCACCCAAATCACTCGGCGTATGAATCACCCAACACCTCTGTGTATGGATCACGCAACACCTCGGCGCTTGGATCAGCCAACCCTATGGCGTATGGATAACCCTAACACCTAGGCGTATGAATCATCCAATACCTCGGTGTCTGGATCACGCACCACCTCAGCGCTTAGATCAGCCAACCCCTCAGTGTATGGATAACCGAAACCCCTCGGTGTATGGATCACCTAACACCTCGGTGTATGGATCACCCAACACATCGGCGCTTAGATCAGCCAACCCCACGACGTATGGGTAACCGAAACCCCTCGGCGTATGAATCACCCAACACATCGGTCCTTAGAACAGCCAACCCTACGGCGTATGGATTACCGAAACCTCTCAGCGTATGAATCACACAACACCTCGGAGTCTGGATGACGCAACACCTCTTCACTTAGATCCGCCAAACGAAAGGCGTATGGATAACCCAAACACCTAGGCGTATGAATCACCCACCCCCTCGGTGTCTGGATCACGCAACACCTTGGCGTATGGGTAACCGAAACCCCTCGGCGTATGAATCCCCCAATACCTCGTTGTATGGATCAAACAACATCTTGGCGCTTAGATCACCCACCCCCTCGGTGTCTGGATCACGCAACACCTTGGCGTATGGATAACCGAAACCCCTCGGCGAATGAATCACCCAATACCTCCGTGTATGGATCACGCAACACCTCGTCGCTTGGATCAGCCAATCCCACGGCATATGAAACACCCAAAACCTCGGTGTATGGATCACCCAACACCTCGCCGCTTAGATCAGCCAACCCAAACACATATGTGTATGGATCACTCCACACCTTGTCATATTGGTCGCCCAATACTTCGTCATATGGATCAGTTATAACAAATTATGTATAAGAGAAAAAGAAATTAAACATTGAATAGGCTGTGCCAGAAGTAGTTTTTCCCAACACTTCAGATTGCTATGAAACCAAAACAACCTTAAAACTCAATTCATGTTCTTAAATAGCCTCATCAGATTGAAACTTTCATATGAATGCCTTACATAGCACCAAACCCAGTCAGGAATATCTAAACTGTCTAGTCAGCACCCGATCGTATCTGATCATCATCTGGTGGTGGTGGTAGTGGAGATGGCTGTAAAGGCCCAACCTACTCTTGAAGATCAATGGTAAAAAAAAAAAATGATTCTTGGAAAAGATCATTCTTTATTGAACATTGTGAACTGGCACCTATAGAATCACAAAGAACTGTATGAAATAACAGAAATCATATCGTTTAAGCATTGGCAACAGTTAAAATGAATAGCACATGTAACTCGAAAAAAAAATAATGGCATAATCAAGATGTTAACATTCTGCACTACTTCAAATAAAAGGTTAGGAAGGAAAATTTCATCAATATTGGAAAGAGCGATAATAGTTACTGGACTTGAGAAATTTGTTTTCCTTAAAAAAAATGTTTTAAGATAAAATTTTATAAATTTCAACCCCAAACAATAATGGCTTGAACAGCCATTATTTTTTTATTTCATACAGCTCTTGAATGAATGCAGAACATTTCCTTATAGGGAAACGGCTAATATTACCATTAACGTTACCTTATATTCTTTGTGGAAATAATTTCCGAATTTGTTTATCAGGTTTTTATTCAACAAAAAATACAAGTACAATTACATTTTATTCAAATATATATTCAGCATTACCTGTAATGATTTCTTGCTGCTTATCAGGCAGCTTTTCAATAGCTTTTGAGTAAAACTCCGTAGGTTTTGATGTGAAAATATTTTCGACGATCTCTTGAAAATGGCTTTTCTTGGAGAAAGCTTTTTCCCCATCAAAGTGTATGGTCAGATGAATATGGTGGATGGGATCGAACCAGTAGTGGCATCCTACCAGTTTCCACCGTTTCATGCGAACCTAATCTTAAAATTAAAAATGCTTAGCGAACCGGTTGTTAGATTATCCGAAAATAATCTTATATATTAATAGCCGATATATAATAAGTAAACTATAATTAATACCATTTCTGAAAGAGGGTTTTCTGTTATTAACATTATTTATTCTGACAAAAGAAACCATGTTGAAGTTAAAAATGTGGTAAATCCTCTATTCATAAATTTGATAGAGCTTCGATTGGATCTTCGAGACTGTAGCGATTCAGTTAGAAACCCTAACATAGCTGATGGCACTAGAGCCAAAAAGCATCATGCTTCTGAACAGAAATATTATGAGAACAGAATTTTAATCTGGAAATATCTTAATAAATAAATGTTTTCTATTAAATTATCAAAATGGTTTAATTCGTTTTGATACTATAAAGTGATTTGTTTCCATTCTCAAATTGAAAATAAAATAAGCAGAATAGGTTTCTAAAGATTACCTGCCTTTATAGATCCGGTTCCTGTAAATTTTGGAATGCCATTATTTCATAGAAGCGACCAACCGAATTCAATAAATTTCTGTTTTATTCTGTGCTGTATACCGCACTCTACGTTGTCATGGAGAACATTATTTTACGTATTGGGAAACGCAGGGAGTTTTTTCGACAAAACTTTTATTGAAAAGAAAGCATAAAAATCCAATTTTATATGTTTGGGTTTTATTAAAATTCTAAAAATAGCTTTTAAAAACAATAAGAATTGCCACGAGATTATACATTATATACGGTGTCTAGAGAAAAAAATGTGCTTTTGACACAAAGTTTTTTTGCGGGCACGATTGTTAAACTTTACCAACTTTTTGCCTACTGCAAAATGAAATTAACGTTTCGGATAATAACTGAAGACAATAAAAAGTACTTGAACAAAAACGTTATGAACTTTGTCTAAAATCACAAAAGTAGAAAAATTTAAGAAAGATTAAACCTACTCAGTTTCAACAGATGTCTGAAATATATATATATATATATATATATATATATATATATATGACATTTCCAGATCCAAAGAACCTTTTGAACCAGAAATCCGAAGTATTGAGTCCTTGCATACATATTAAGAAATTTCTCTTAAGCACATATGACGTAGGATAAGAAAAAAAATGTATATTCCCATTAACGCCCCCGATACTTTTATAATACCCTTTCTTCTTCTTCTTCTTCTTCTTCTTCTTCTTCTTCTTCTTCTTCTTCTTCTTCGCCTCATCTTTCTTCTTCTTCTTCTTCTTCTTCTTCTTCTCCTCATCTTTCTTCTTCTTCTTCTTCACATCCTCATCTTTCTTCTTCTTCTTCTTCTTCTTCACATCCTCATCTTTCTTCTTCTTCTTCTTCATCTTTCTTCTTCTTCTTCTTCTTCTTCTTCTTCTTCTTTCTTCTTCTTCTTCTTCTTCTTCTCCTCTTCTTCTTCTTCTTCTTCCTCATCTCTTCTTCTTCTTCTTCTTCTTCCTCCTCATTCTTCACATCTTCTTTTCTTATTCTTCTTCTTCCTCATCTTTCTTCTTCTTCTTCTTCTTCTTCTTCTTCTCCTCATCTTTCTTCTTCTTCTTCTTCACATCCTCATCTTTCTTCTTCTTCTTCTTCTTCACATCCTCTTTCTTCTTCTTCTTCTTCTTCTTCGCCTCATCTTTCTTCTTCTTCTTCTTCTTCTTCTTCTTCTTCTTCTTCGCCTCATCTTTCTTCTTCTTCTTCTTCTTCTTCTTCTTCTTCTTCTTCACATCCAACTTTTCTGTTTCTATTTCACCCAACGTCGTGCATTTGTTAATTTATTTTTGAAAATAATAATATAGCGTCTATTAGTTTAAAAAATTAAAGCGTTAAGACGTCATTTGATAAAAATCACCTGAGGATACCATAAGGTTGAAACAACGGTAGGGATTCAGCTCTGATCTCGTGATTTTTAAAGTATATATATATATATATATATATATATATATATATATGTGTGTGACTATTTTTTCTTCATGTGTTATGTGTGTGTGTAAAATGAGAACAAATGAAATATAATTCCACTGTACGTGACATTTAATTTAAAACTGGTCTCAGTACAGAGTAGCGCTAAATATTATTTATCTTAGGATATTAAAACATGTTAAAAATTCATCATCTTCTCGAGTGATGTTAAACTAGGTAGTTTTCAGCCTAGGAGTAATGGAAACATAAGTGTCATTGCATAGCGATTTTTAACATGTTTTCTATATATATATATATATATATATATATATATATATATATATATATATATGCAGTCTTGGAGCCCTAATGCATTGACATAATGTCTGCCATAATTATCATTTCAAGTAAACACTATAATAATGTTTTATGTAAGAATTTATATTTTATGTCAATTTTGCTTTGATTGTTATAGATATGAATGAATAAAATGATGGCAACTCTCAAAATAATGATGAAAGAAAACAGTTTCTAATTTAAAATATATGAAGTTTCCAGTTTAACACTTTGAAAATATTAACAATTTTACTATTAATTATTATTATAATATTATTTTCCTCTCAATATTGAGGGTATTTCAATTTTGTGAAGATTGCATTGCAAGCATTTTCATATCTTTTCTCTTGTTTTTAATATCTTGTCATTCTTTTTAGAAGAATTCTTCAAGAATCTTACTGATGAAATTAATTTTAATTGAATTTTATATATGTTTATATATGCACACACACACACACACACACATATATATATATATATATATATATATATATATATATATATATATATATATAAATTTTACAGTTTTTGTGTATATGTAACTAGTGAGACAGTCAAAATGACTTAACTCACTTTATAGTCCACCAATAGAAGGTTAACCAATCAGAAGACGCAGAATATTCAATCCGTCGTGTATAAAGACGGCCATTTTTGTTCACTCTACCCTAATGTCTATTGTATTTGTACTAAGTCGGTCCTAAAATAGGTTCGACATACAAAACGTTAGGAACTTGATATAATAGGTATAACACAGTAATCTAGTTGGGGTGGCTGATACTTTAATATCCGACTAACGGTCGTCTCGCATCGACTGATTGACCAACTCAATTTAGCAACTCATTACTCTTACTATTCCTACTTATTATAGGTGGGAGAGTCTATTAACTATAGAATAGGTGTGTTCCACTATATTTACACACGCCTATTTGATATTGAGCATTTTAGCCCATAAATATAGCACATCTTAAGACTATATTTCTTCATGATATATATATATATATATATATATATATATATATATATATATTTGGTTAGATAGATGTGAGTTTGACCCTGGCTTTAGCGATCGTCAGACAAACTGATTAATTTTTTTTAAAAATTTGGGTTTTATGTAGATTGCGTGTATTGGTGTTATTGTGGAAGTGGTGGGGGAATTTGTCGCTGTATATGTAACAGGTAGAAAAGCATTACAAACTGAAATTTCTACCAGCACATATACATCACAAAAAAAAACAAGGAAATAACCAGCTTTAATATAATAACAATAATAATTTTGTAAATTAAAAATTATATAATCTTCAACTAATAATTTTACACAGAATACCTATTATCAGGATTTATACCGAAATAAATTAATCCATATAACAAAATAAAATAAAATAAAATAAAACACCAACAACAACTTTTTAGTTCTAAGGTTACCACCACTAGCTACCACCACTATAACTACATTCATGGTTTTATCATTCTCCCACCACCGTTACTAATCATTTCTACCAATTTACAATTTCTACCAATTTACAATTAGATAATTATATTATCACTGTCTCCAGTCCCTTGCAACATTACTATCACATCATATCATATAGACCCGTTATTAAATTAAACTGCCCTCTCACCCAGCACATTATTAAACATCACCATATAAATTAACTAATAGGATTACAAATTTCTACCTGTTACATATACACAGTCACCAAAAAACAAACAAATAATCAGCTTTTAAATATAACAAATAAACCCCATTTATTTTCAAAATTTAAAAATAAATATAAATAATAATAATTTTTACCTATCATAATTTTACACAAACCCCATCACACGATGCATACATGCGAGGAAATATTCAGTGGGAAAATATAATATGACATGTTACTCACGAGACATCTTTTCGCCACACTTCCAATTTTAAATTTCAAAACATTGCGTATGTATAGACACAACACCACCTGTATTTACATATGTCATATCCGAAACTGCCCACATATGTTTATATATGTATGTGTCCCGACGGACGACCAAATGTATATGTGTCTGCATACATCGATGTTTGCGTTAGTACGATGACATAAGCGACGAAATTTATATATATATATATATATGTATATATATATATATATATATATTTTCTTCAGAAATAGAAAAGAACACGTTGTATAATCCGAGCGTATTTTTGTTTTATTTTTTAAGACATCCTAGTAGAGCTTTATTATAATTATTTTTGTTTAAAATATGATTCCCATAAGAGTTCTCATGTTTCAAAACGAGAACGGAAGCCATCCAAATAATTATTAAAATTGTTGAATTGAGGTGTTTATTTCGTTTCATCTTCAAGTGAAATTTTGCTATCTCTCGGTTTGGTATTTTTACGGTCCGTTACAACATCGTTGTTGTGGGAGTGGCTAGACTATTTTTCTTCGTTAAGTGGCCAGAGAGTTAATTTTATCAATAGATTCATCATCTTCTGAGAGGTTTGCTAAGGTTGGATAGGTATCTATTTCAAGGGTTTCGGTCACCCTTTAGTTGGTACCCAGTGAGAGATATTTTTATGGCGCGCCTACAAGTCGTTACGTGTCGGGAGGATTGTGTTTTTATTATTGTCCATCTGATTATCTATTTATTTATTTGTTTATTCAAGTGGATGTTTTTTATATAAATCGCATTGCACTGAATTTCAATTTGCTTTTTTTTTTGTTTTTTTTTTGTTTTGTTTTTTGACGACTACAGAAAGGGTTTTTTCTATTCAATGATTTGGCTAAGCTTTTGAGACGTTTATTTAGCTATGGGATTTTTTTATGCTAATTATTCAATGCGAAAGTTTGTTGGTGTCGGCAAAAAAAAACCGTTAACTCCTGCCTATGGTTTAATAATTTTCCATTATTTAGAAATTTAATGATGTGTAGTCTTTCCTGTAGGCATAAAGGGCATGGGTCATCCCAGGTTTTACAAGTTCTTGTTTTATTTACAATTTTCCATTTTACTTTTGGTGTTTATTCGTTTCTTTTAGATGCCAGAAATATTGGGATAGAGATGTCTGATTTCTATTTTGAATATTGTTGAAGGAGCTCTTGTGTTGCCTCCATTTAATTTTAAAATTATTCTTCCTTGAGCCTATGTATATCCTATCAGTGTCAGGACTCCCAATGGATGAGATAGTGCATTGGTATACCACGGATTTTGTGAGGCATTTATTTTCCAACGGGCAGTTTTTAGGGTTTCTACAATCACATAATTTTTCGTTATTTTTATCTAATTTTAGTTTATGAGTTTTATTGGCATGCGTATTTTTCTAGGATTTTCTTATTATGTCTTTTTATGATTTTTTTCTAGATTTTCATTGCAGTTGTAACTCAATTTTAAGGTGTTTTTGTTAAAGATGTCGCTAAGTTTGCTATTAGTGGAAAGTGCTTTTTCAATTAAAGCTAGAACTTATGGCCTAGTTTGGTGCTGACCATTTGGTTGTACGGAGGGGTATACCAGATGATCTTTATTTTTGTTTTTCTTATTATTGGTACTATCGTTTCTATAGGTTATGTCAGCGTTTTTGTATCCGCTATTTTTCAGGGCTGTGTTATAAAAACTACTGTGTTGTCGGAAACCAGAAAGACAAAAAAGGGAACACTGAGATCATCACCCAGCAGCGACAGTCTGCTTCATGAGATGTCATTATCATGGGTTCCCCAAAACAGTTAGTACTTAGATGGGGGACCGCTTAGAAGCACGGGGTACAGTAAGCAATCTCCAATAATCCGAAATCTGTTCCAGCTTTAAATAACTCACAAAGGGTTGATAAACCGTAAAAATAAGCCTATCCCCAAAACAGAAATTACTTATGACTCATTATATAAATCACTCTGTAAACTACAAATATCATAGTTTGTGTTAGACGAAAACCTTCCAATATATATATAAATATATATATATGTGTGTGTGTGTGTGTGTGTGTGTGTGTGTGTGTGTGTGTGTGTGTGTGTATATATATACTGAGATTAAGCTTTTATTTAATTTTTCTCGGCTTCGTACAAGTGTTTTCTTTTCTGGACACAAAATGTGTAAAACTGTCGAAAAGTTCTGCATATCCGAACGCATTCATCTAATCTTTTATCAAGAGCGATTTTTATCTTTTTAAATTTTTAACTAAATATATGAGGTTTTTATGCATGTCTAAAGTTCTTGAAATGTATTATTTTCCGAACACGGTCAGCAGATTGTGGCCTTGTTCATAGTTAGTTTTAGTTATTGCTGGTTTTTTCTTTTTATTGTCGGGTTTTCTGTTAGTTTTAATCATTTTTACATGTGGATGAGGCTATTATGCTTTGATTTTCTACTAGTATGTTTCGGGTGGAGTTTGGTAGGTTTTGCGTGAGTTTAAATGAGTCCTAATAGAGCTATAGTCGGGTAGATGTAACGTAAATCGTCTAGATAGGCATGTAGTAGTGTGACCAATGTAATTATTTATGAGTTTGGTTTGATCACGTACACAGTTTCTCAAGGGGCATTGGAACTCGTAAATAATGTTGGTTCTTTATAGTTTTCATTTTGCAGGTGCATTGTTATTTTTGGTGATGATATTAGCTATCTATATATATATATATATATATATATATATATATATATATATATATATATATTGTGGTCTTCATTTTGTTGATGATCCTCGCATTGTATCAACACTCATGAAAGTAACATGGTTTGTCCTAGCTGTAAAGATCTCAAATAAGTTGTACTAAAGAATGATGCACTCCTGATACGTGCATTGAAATTAGCGAGAGAATAGCGGTCGCCTTGTAACGTTGGATCTGTAGGGAAAAAGAATACGACTCCCTCAAAAAGACAGCATAAGTTTGTGGGAAACGCCGCGAGTATCTAGTCCGGACCTGCTCACTTTACAGTCTTGATGGCGTTCAAAATCGGTTACATGGACTTGGGGATAACGAATTATTTTCCACACTACCGCCTCTTTCCCACAAGCGAAACGTTGCTAGCCTCTCGCTATTTCTATTGCAAGTGTTCAGATGAGTTCCAACTTTTAATTCTCCGAGTTCAGACCTTTACAGCTAGGACACACCCTGTGCTACTACCACAGATTCGAGTCATCCTCATTTCCTCATTGTTCCAAACATAAGAACAATGTTCCACTCGTTTTTTTGTTTTTTTTGTCTTTTTTTTTGTTTTTTATTTGTTTGTTTTTTTTTTCAAAAGAACAACTACTTTTTGGAATAGACTCACGCGTATTTGCTACCATGAACATTACAATTTTAATATCTCCGAGTTAACTGTCAACCGTTATCTATCCTCCTTATCCTCATCATCGTCATATCCTAGCATCTCCTCTTACATCCTATCACACACATCATCCAGTATTACCATTGTAACAGTAAGCCATTTACCTTGAGTTGTTTACGAGCACTTTATTGGGTTAACTTTCTTTCATGTTTCATATATAAAACCATGACCTAAATCTAGTTTAATCCAATATATAGCTAATCGCATTTGTGGGACTTTGGGAATTTCTCATCTCTCCAAGAACAATATGAATGCACCATTTTTAGAGTATCCAAAACACAGCATTCAAGAAAGCTCCTGTTTACATTCCTTTCATATTTTTTAAAGCTTCTTTTTATATTTATTGATTTTCTAAGCGTAGCATAGATGTGGCACAAGGCCGAAAATATGGGGCGCCCAATTGTGAATCGAACTCACTACTCAGTTGTAATTGTTCTAGCGTGACAAGCTTGTTAACCACTACACCGCCTCAGGATGCCCAAGTTTCTTTTTATATTAGCTGCTACTGCTGTTCAGTCCCATATTCCAGTTAGTTTTTTTTTTATTTTGTTAAAATGGAAACGATTCAATTTTTGCTTCTGAAATAAACTGAATTTATATGAATCCCAGAGTGCTAAAACTGACTAATACGGATTTTTTTTTCAGTCGTAATTCTTTCATCTTCATTTCTGTTGCATTTTATCTAAACTCCAAGATCTTTATTCCGTGATCGTTACTAAACAACAGAGAGCGAGAAAAAAAGGAATTAACCTCTGATGAAATTAGAATTGCAGTGGTGACACGTCATCGCTGAGGAGACTTTCTAGTTTTCAATGGAATCATTGGCCACTTGTCCATCGCAGGATATATGCTGTGGTCTGCCATAGAGATAACAGTATATTAAGAAGCAGAATTATTTCGTTGGAAATAAAGAGTCCTGAACTGTTACGTGATATCTACCCTCCTGTATGGCAGTGAATGCTGGACAATCTTCTCAAAGATGTAGAAGAGACTTGAAGCAAAAAAAAACGTGGTTATACAGAAAGGAGCTGAGAATACCATGGACTGAATATCTGGGCAACGACGAGGTTTAGGAGAGAATGGAAACAAAAAGGAAACTTTATTTGGACTATTATCCTCATCTTTGTCACTATATTTATTACAACGTTTCTGTCGTTGTACGCTCCGGCCTTCTTCACTGCCTTAACCGGGTATTGAACTCACACTCTTTGAGTCCTATCACTGGATCTAACCAACGTGCCAGGTGTCCTCAAGAGTATGAGTTCAATACCCGTTTAAGGTAGTGGAGAACTTGGAGAGGGGAATTAACAGGAGATAACTGATAACTGACATCATTCAAACATGGCACGTGGAACTTGAAGAGTCTACGACAGTGAGCGAAATAAAGGGTTCAGTTCGACATTACAACCACCTGAAGAAGGCCGGAGCGTACAACGGCCGAAACGTTGTAATAAATATGGCGACAAAGATGAGGACAATAGTCCGAATAATGTAAATAGTGTACATAATACCTCATCTCAGAAATATAGACAGATACTGAAGGACAGAAACGTTGTAATAAATATGGCAACAAAGATGAGGACAATAGACCGAATAATGTAAATAGTGTACATAATACCTCATCTCAGAAATATAGACAGATACTGAAGGACCGAAATGTTGTAATAAATATGGCGACAAAGATGAGGACAATAGTCCGAATAATGTAAATAGTGTACATAATACCTCATCTCAGAAATATAGACAGATACTGAAGGACCGAAATGTTGTAATAAATATGGCGACAAACATGAGGATGATAGTCCGAATAATATAAATAGTGTACATAATACCTCATCTCAGAAATATAGACAGATACTGAAGGACAGAAACGTTGTAATAAATATGGCAACAAAGATGAGGACAATAGTCCGAATAATGTAAATAGTGTACATAATACCTCATCTCAGAAATATAGACAGATACCAAAAGGAAACTTATACATAACATCTGGAAGAGGCAGTTGAAATTTCTAGGGCATGTAATGAGGAAAGAGGGCTTGGAGAATATGACCCTCAAATTGAGAGAAAGATGGACAGAGGAAAGCCGCGCGTAACATAACTTGATGCGTTTTGAGCAAACGGATGGCAGAACAGGGTTTGGGGGAAATAACAAAAAAGACAAAACGTAATAATAACTACAAGGGGCAGGAAGATGTGGAGGGTCATGATCGCCTACGTGCTAAAAGGGACACGGCGCATAAAAGAAGACTTACCCAAGGTCGGCTATGCAATAATGAACACCTTTGAAACTTTCATAACGGATCGGGCGTCGTCAGGCAATTGTTACTGAAAGACGCTTCACGTGGACCATGACATTGCTAAGCAACTCAGAGGTGGAGCGGGATTTGGTCACGTGATCTGTTACGCAGCGAACGTATTATCACACCCGGGCGTGGGACTGGATTCTGATAGTGGTGACAAGGAAGAAGAGAATTAGGGGGTGAAGGAGAACGGTGACGAAACTCGAATTAACATCCCATATTTTAACGCCAAAATTGTATATTCTTTCAACGTTTTAAATACTTTGTATTTTGTTGGTGTATAATGTAGCGTTGTGTACACGGTACAGTAATTTCCAATCAACTATATTCCTGACTCTAAACTCAGCGCACATCCCTAGCATTTCCAAAATGTTATGGCATTGCGTCCAATGAAATAAAGATAATTTATATTTATGTATAATTTAAATAAAAAAATATTGGTTTTAAATATAATATATTTAAATGTATACCCTTTAAACATTTTGCTAAATGTGGCGTGATATTTTCATTTAATAGCTAGGGGTAAATAGCGGCAGAGACTGGGACCTATGGCTTTGGTTGGCGACTAGTCTAGAAGAAGGAAAAACTCTGAATGTACACGTTTCGACCTTTATGACCTTATTGGGTTATTATGACCATCATTAATTCCTTTCATTATTACGTTAAATCATTAGCAAGACATTTACACTTTACTCTTTCGAATATAAATGGCATCTGAAATAGTCATGCCGGTGGGAATTTTCCAATGTATATAATAATTGGGCCGGTTCAAATAAACATTCCGCCGAGAATTTTTGATTCTTAGAACAAAATGATTGTACCACAAAGAAAACTATTTAACAAAACATAATCTTGCCGTGTCTATATTTTCTCTCTGAATTGGTATATCACCTCGGGTTATACACCAAAGGAGGCGGTCGGAAAAAAACTCCAAAAATGAGCACGGATGCCAAACAAGCCTTAGGCTGAGTCAATGAAATCAAGCATGGATGGACAAGAAGAAAACACCGGTGAGTTAGATGGTTGCCAGAAATAAAGAATATGACTACTGATACATTGAGAGCTTTGATTGATTCTTGCCAGTTGTTCATCGTAGTCTAATCGATAAGCAGCTGCCACGAAAAGTCAAGTTTTCTACCCTACTAACAAACTGATATTGTTACAAAATTTCTGCAACTTTACATAGTGGCTTAAAAAAAAACTTTATTTTCAGAATCCCCGAAACGTGGCCGCAAAGTTTCTTTAAAATCCTTTCATTCAGAGCAAGGAAATAAAGCCACTAAGACCCAAGAGACATGAGATACTATGAGGAAAAAAAAACATTATTCAGGACAAAGAACAAAAGAAGAACAGGAATTAAGACAAACAATAATGACATTTAAATTTTTGAAGATTAAAGGTGACTGGAAAACAAGAAACCGGAAGAGAGTTCCACAAGCGAGAAGTGCGAGAGAAGAAACTGTTAGCATAGAATTTATCTAGAAATTTGAACTGTAAAATCTTGAGAACTTGCCGCTAATCCATTCCTGCGCTTAAATTCATAAAGTCTAGGTACCAAAGAGGATAGCTCAATAGAACAATTACCATGGAAATATTTATAGAAAAGACAAAGGTAAGCTAATTTACGGCGGTTGGTAAGAGACTGGAACCGGGATAACAGATCAGGACCAATAATATTGCAGATCCTGCTTTATATTTTACCAGTAATTTCTAAATACATAGCAGAAGTTCCAGATCAGATGTGGTAACAATATTCAATGCATGGAACTTTCTAAAGCTGCAGAATAGTTGCGTTGCAACGTTAGAGAAATGACATTAGAACGTGAATTCATCATGTATATAAGTGATTCTCAATATTGAAAATGCTAAAAGAAATTAGATATATTATACCTTCTATATTATGAGAAATAAGTGATAGAATTATCTATCCTTGGCAGATTAAAGTTGGCCAATCAGCTTACAGTTGTTGATTGGCTCGCTTTTCTACCTTTTATTTGAAGGACACTCACTCTTGGTAAAACCTACGAAATGAACACTTGGAGAATCAACCAGCTCTACACCGTGATCACCACGGAGTCCGTAGATGGCGTAAACATAGGCTCTTCTTCAGCAGATATGTTTGGTCGCAGACACCATTAAGTTTGCAATGACTTATTTATAATAATGTTTAATACAACCTGTATAAATCAGAGGTCTCTCGCGTTCTATTCTTTACTTAATACAACATATGTATCCACCATGTGGGAATCTTATATTGGGGTCCACTTCAATTAGCCAAAATTATTATTGTTAAACGGAAGGAAAGTATTCTGGTGTTATAACCAGTGCTGAATTTGATGACATTTAATTTTTTGATGTTATTTAGGATTGAGAAGCCGAATTCACAGAAATAAGAATTAGAAAATTGCAATAAAACTGATAAAGTCTTTATAGGTAACGTGGGATATTCCTTTTGTATTGAAATCCAAAATGTATCAATTGGTACCATCTAATCTTTTATTTTGATTCCTCGATCAGCAGAAATGGTGACCAATTCTTCATCTTCTTCGCGTAAATGAATTCCAATATTAAAAGGAACCTTTATGAAGGTGTTTCGAATTTAATCATACTTTCGCGGCTCAGTTAAGAGGAACGCGCGGCACACCAATGTGCCGCGGCACAGCGGTTGAGAATCACTGCACTCAACAATTCATTTGTAATTTAAATAAGTAATTAATTGTTACAAATCTGGATAAGAGAGACGTTGTCAAAAGGTAATAAGCATTAGAAATGTATCTTAAAATTGCGCTCCTATAGCAAAGACAAACTCCAGGACGATTAAGGATGACGGCCATATCACGTTGAGACACCAGTTCCCGTATCGAAGTAATGCTACGTCGAGCCAGTACAGTACCTAGATGGGAGACTGCTTGAGAATACCAGATTCTGTAAGCTTGGGTGTGTGGGTGAAGTAATGGACAACGTTTCGAAATTGGAAAAAGGAGAGCCGAGTTCCAATTCCAGTCGAATTTGTTATATTCACTTACGCCCAAATACTATTTGGAAATGTATAAATGCATGTCTTCTCTGCACCCCAGCTATGGGTTAATTAATACAACTTGTAAATCTTTAGTATTTCTATAAAGATTTCTTACAATATAAAAATATTCCTGGATTTAAATAACCTGCAAAAAGGTTGATAACCCATAGAAAACGAATTAATCACGATCAATTTTTTTCTTTGAATTTCTTCCTCTTGGCATGGTACGCTTATGTGGAATGGTAAGCGTATTGATTTTCAAATAATTTTCTCTGTGGCACGATTATTTCGTTTTAAGTTTAATAAACTTATACAAAAAATTTTAGCAGAACATTTATTTGAACAGGCATGACTATACCAGACGGCACACGATGCATATGGCTCCCATGATGCTGTGGTTTAAGACTGAGTTCAAAGCTTACATTGGTATCTCTGAGGGTTAGCTCAGTACATATTGGAGTCACCTTAGAAGAAAAGTTCTTTATTAACATTAAATTCAATTCAGAGCTGTGATATTTGCAGGCGGGAATCACATACTAAGAATATTTAGGTTATAAAACAATGGTTCACTGCCTTTTCCAACGTGGGCATTCATCATATTTAAGAGTGTCGTTCTCGCTTCCAAGGTTATCTGATCAAAAAATTGACTGTGGAATTGTAGTTTGGAGAACGATCAATAATCCAACTGAGTTAATATGGCAATCTTTGGTCCCGTTTCCTACCAGGGGTGGGGAGAATTCCTCCCTGATTGCGAGCCAATATAAAAAAAAAAAAAAGTTCGTCTCTCAAATGAGTTTTTTTTTTGGGGGGAGCTGTAGTAAAGTTCAGTTGTTAGTCATTACACTAAGTTTTAGTTTTAAACCGCACGCTCCCCCCCCCTCGCTATGTTTCCTTCTCGTTCCTCTTACTTCGTTATATTTTTATTCATCGCTCTCACTCTTTGCCTCTCTTTGCCATCTCTCTATTTCTTTCATACACACTTCTCCCAGCTCCAACTATGGCAATTTTCTAAGCGTATCTTAGATGTGGCACAAGGCCGAAAGTATAGGGGCACCCAGTGAGGATCGAACTCAGTACGCGGCCGTAATTGTGCTTACGGGAACAAGCTTGTTAACCATTACACCACGTTGAAGTGACCTCCCCCGCTCCCACTATCAGTTGTAGATTAAGTCTATCTGAAAAGATTTTCAAAAAATTGTCAATGCAATATTCACTTACAAAAGAAAGATAAAGAATTATTCATACAATCCAAAAATATGTTTCCAAACGGTTGATAAGCCGTAAAAAACGAATGAATCAATCAATCAACTTTCGTACACGCAAGGGGACAAACGCAGGAACTTATTATTTTTTATTTACACTTTTTGTCCTTATTGGTATTGATCCATTAATTTCTGAGAACTGAATATGATTTGCTCTATTAACATTTTATATACCTTATTTTATTTTTCTAGTGTCATTTTCTGCCATTTTCGCTTCTTTAATATTCTTCAAAGATTTTTAAATTTTTAGGATATTAAAAAAATTTTTTAAAGAAATTTTGAAGAATTTGTCAATACAGGTTACCACGTGGCCATATCGTTCTATTTGTTGATGTTGGAAGCAAACTCACCACCATTGTTCCAAGAAAGGAAATTCACTGCTAAGGAAATCATAAGATTTTGGTTGGGAATTGGAACCAGACGTCGGAACATTCAGAATATTGATCTTTCTGCAACTCGCAATTCTTTAATTCAGTTTTTGAAGCAGAGAATCCTGGAAGTGGAGAATGAGATTCTAAAATAGAGTGAGAGGATGCATATGGAAAAATAAATCGTTGAGAAGCTCCGAGATGGACAGATTGAAATGGTCGTTGTAATATCAGCCGTTTCCTTATAAGGAAACATTTGACATTCAACGACCGGGACGACCAGAGTTAGTTTCGGTTGAAATTTATAAAATCTTTCTATTGAAACAATTTTTCAGGTTTTTCAAATTTACTGTCATCGCTATTTCCAGTATTGATGGGTCTTTCCTTCCTAACATTTTTGTTTGAAGTAATGCGGAATGTTAACATCATGATTACGTCCTTATTTTCTCTTCGATTTACATGTGCTATCCATTTTAGTTGTTGCTACTGTTGAAAGTCCTCAAGCAATGTCGTTTCTGTTATTTCGTAGTTCTTTTTTGTACGATTCTGTAGCGCCAGTCCACGAGATTCGAAAAAGAATGATCCTCGATAAGACTTACAGGATTAATTAGCTAAATGTCATGTTAAACTATTGATCTGAGAAAGTGGTTGTCATCTGAAGAATTTTGATGCCATACATGGCATCCATATGAAATTCTCGATCTGACGAGACTATTTAAAAACATGACTAGTGTTCTTAGGTAAATATATCGATATGAACATGCATAGAATTATCTACGATTAGATAGATAGATAGATAGATAGATAGATAGATAGATAGATAGATAGATAGATAGATTCGGATTTCGGATATGATGCGACTGCAATGTATTTAGAGATTCTTGGTAAAATTCAAAGAAGGATCTGCAATGTTATTGATCCTGATCTGGCATCTCTGATTCAGTCTCTTCCCCACCGCCGTAACGTAACTTCACTGTGTTTTCTATAAAATAATTAATGGTAATTGTTCTGATGAATTTTCCTTCATGGTACCTAGACTTTATGAATTTAAACCCAGTACTAGATTGACGGCAAGGTCTCATCATTTTACAGTTAAAATGGCTAGAATTAACCGCAAGTTCTATGTTAACAGTTTCTTCTAGGACACTTCTCGCTTGTTGATCTCCCTTCCAGCTTTTTGCTTCCCAATTAACTTTGACCTTCAAAAATGTAAATGCAATATCAATCGCTATTTTCTGTCTTCTTAATCCCCGTTCTTTTATTACCCTATTTCTTTAATAGTAGTTTTTCTCATATTCTTTCATACTCAGTAACCCCCTCGCGTCCTAGTGGCTTTATTGCCTTGCTTGTGGTGTAATGATTTTCCTTATGTCCAAAACCCAAAATTTTTTAAAGAGGAATCCATCACTTCCTTCGTATCCATCTATGCGTAAAATAAACTGGGCCCATTAGAATTAATTAGCAAACCAGTTGAGAAGGAACACTCTGAATTCAAATCATTTCCCAACCAGGAAGCTTTGATTTCAAGAGAAACTCTGCCCTTATAAGAATGTCAATGCAAATCCACATTCAGTAAAATAAATTTAAGAAAAGATCAAATCATTTTGGTTGGGGAATTTTATTTCACTGTCCACTTTTCATCTTAAGAGTCTATATAAGCAGATCACCAAATCATCTTTAAAAGAAGACAAGAACTTCAGTCAATATTATCAAAATTCATCTCATACAGAAGCCACAGAATTCAAGAAACATAAAGAATTACTTTATTACTGGGCTTTTATCATGGCTATTAATAACGATTCTTTTCTTAGATACATTTGTTTGACATTTTTATTTTGACAAAAATATGATTTTTTTTTTATTTTCCAAACAACGAAATTGTTAGATTGAGAAGCCATATATATTCCAGCATCCTAATTTGATTGATTTCTAACGCCTTCAAATTCTCAAATATTCAAATCACTTGAGCAAATTTTCCGAGGCAAATGTTTTAAAAGTTGTAAAGGAATCCATTCGGCATTAGCTTATTTATTCATGCAGAACGCAGATTCTTTTGAACAGGAAACTATACACACACACACATATATATATATATATATATATATATATATATATATATATATATATATATATATATATATATGTGTGTGTGTGTGTGTGTGTGTGAAGAGAGAGAGAGATTGAAAATATTAGTGGTCATATATATATATATATATATATATATATATATATATATATATATATATATATATATACATAAATTGCCAAGAGGATAGAATACAGAATATAATATAAAGGTCCAAACACTAATATTCCATGGTTATAATTTATTACGTAATCACGATCCAATTCATCAGACCTACAAATTGCAAAAAGCTGGAATATTAGTGTTTGAGCCTTATATATATATATATATATATATATATATATATATATATATATATATATATATGAATCATTCATTCATACAAAAAACAAATATAAAAGGTTAATGATTTAAATGACGAGAATACATCTTCGCAAAAAATATAAATAAGATACATCAACCCCGAACCTGTATATGAATGATATGATCCTTGTTCATAAATTCCAGTTGCATAAGGTCTTTTAATTTTTACAAGCTTTCGTCTGTTCCTGAACAGACATCCTCAGCTATGGAAATAGATTTTGTTCTTGTTTTACTTCTTTTTTTATAATTTGCACCTTTAATTGAAATATATATATATATATATATATATATATATATATATATATATATATATATATACTATTTCGGCTAGCATTTCTACAAGGACCAACGTTAGCAAAATTATTGTATCAAAATTGGTATGAATAGATGCTTAATATGGAGGAAGATTTGGAGTACGTAAAACATGTAAATTAATGATTAAAGTATGGGTAAATTCAAAAGTTGTAACTAGTCCAGCGTGAGTGTAAAATATGAAAGAATTTAATCCTCATAATCCTCCAGATAAACAAAGTGAGCGAGGAAAATTCTTCTTCTGCTTACATAATGAAGGTTGCTCTAATTTTATACATACAGCTTCTAACACTTGCAAATGGTGTTTGGAGCATGCCTTATTCAAAATAGAGAATGAGTTGATAGAAAATTTGCAAGAACATAGCTCATTCTTCAAAAGGTGTTGTCCAGTCGATGCGCAGAATGTGGAACATAGTGAGATAATGTTGACTAAATTTAACAAATGCAGGTACATGTTGAGCCAACTGAGTTTGCAACCTTAGACACGTTCGTCCTATATATTCAGCTTGACACTGACATTTGAATTTATAAATTACAGAACTTTTATTCAGACAGGACAAACAGTCCTTTACAAAGGAAAGAAAAACAGGGCAAGTCCCGAAAACAACACGTAACTTAGCAGAAGAAATAGTGTTAGAAATTCTATTAATCACATTCTGATATTTGCCACCAATCCATGGCAATTACAGGTAAATTGTACATATATTGGGACCAAACAGAAGAGATATATTGAAGCATTCGATCTTACGTCCCATCACTCGTTTAACGACATTAGTCGGATAGCCATAATTACATATAATGTAGTGAATCGTATCCAACACTTGCTGGAGAGTGCATAAAGATATATATATATATATATATATATATATATATATATATATATTAACTGATTTAAAATATGTTTTTTTTCGCTACACAGTTCTAACCATGTTTCAAAAATGGAAGCTAAAATCTCCGAATTTAATTTTGTAATTAAATTAAAGACATTAGTTCCATTTCATCCTTAAGCGAATTTTGGAGTAACTTTTAAAATTACTGGGTTTTAAAGACACAGCAAAAATCTTAATTCACGTTTCCAAGGTTACAGATAAATCCACTTCCACTAGACAAGGGGTGTCTGCGTGTTCATTATCGCTGTATTTTGATGTATCAGTTATTAGTTACGTTTTGGTAGGGGTAGGGATGTATTTTTCAATGAAATCTGACATCCGTTAAATGCATGTCGTCTGGATTTTTTTTAAATTTTATTGTTAACGGCAAAAATTCTTACGGCATTTTTTTCTATTTGTATATTTAAAGATTTTTGTGGGGGTGTTTAGGTTAGAATACGTTTTATTTAACTACGATTTGAAATATTTTCACTTTTAATTTTTAATTTTTAATATACTATATTTCTTTTAAGAACAATTAAATGTATTAGAATCCCTTACAGTATGTAGAATTATTTTCACATCAAGTGTAAGTAGTTATATTATTAGGTAACAATTTTTTTTTATATTTAAATATTATTTAAGTAAAATTTATGACAATGTCGGCAAAAATAGCTACTTAATTTCACTACTTTTATTTTTTATAAAAACCTAATAATATATTGTTTCTCATGTAAGTACAAAGGACATGGGTCATTCAAAAGCTTACATCTTCTAGCATTTCATATTAATTTCATTTTATTGTAGGTGTTTTATTGGATTCTTTTAAGTGCTTGTAGTACTAAGAGGGAGGTCTTTATGTTAGAACATCGGATTATATATCTTACTGTTCTTTCTTTTAATTCATATATATATATATATATATATATAGTTTTAAGGTGTGCTATATTTATGGAATAAAGTGCTCAATAACAGAGATAGAGCGTATGTAAATATAAATATGAAAGTGAACATTGAAGTCAACACTCAGAGGCGACAGTATGTTTCATGCTAGACGCAATCGTCAGGCATATATATATATATATATATAACCAGGCGAGAAATAAAACTTCAATTCATCGCCCAATCCAGGAAAAGAATTGTTGGTCATGGCACTAGCAATTCTGACCAATAAAAGAAACCTGCATCAAACTGAGACTGCATCAATCTCACTTACAAGTATGGTGTCGTTGCCAAAGCTATGCTAGGGTGTATATAAGAAATAAACTCAATGAAAATGAACATATTCTTAGATAAATGTTTTTTTTTATATATTTAAATGTTGTTGTGTTTATTTTTATTTCCACGCAAACAAATTGCTAAAGTGAGAGACGCTACCTCAGCATCCTAAAGAGCTTGATTTAACGCCTTCAAATATTCAGATTACCCGAACACATTCTCTGTGGAAAATGTTTTAAAAGTTGTAAAGGAATTTGATTTAATTATGAACATTTTTTTTCTTTACTTTCAGGATCACAGTAACTTCCAACAAGGAATAAAAATTAAAAAAAAAATGGTTCCGTAGCGGTCTTTTACGAGTGTCAATAATGATGATCATGTTCTTGACAATATTTGAATGGCTTTTTTATATTTTCCAAACAACCAAACTGTTAGCTTGACAGGTTCTAAATGAATGTCACTATTCATTGAATTTTAAAATTTCAAAGTACCGTACATTCATAAGTGGCAAAAAAGAGAAGAAATTAATTCAGCAGAGTTCTCCTTGCACTAATTCTTTCAACAAGGTATAAAAGAATTGGTTTTACAGAACATATTGCAAGCTCCCTTTAAAATAAATAAATTCGTAAAGTGTGCATATCTTTTAATAGAGTGATGAGATTCTCCGTTCTCTGTATTTACCACAATCAACTTCTGATTATTCTTCAAGCCACCGGAATAATTTCTTAGTGACCAAAGAATTATCTCAGAATTATCAGTTTTTCTAAACTTTCAGATTCATTCCGCAAGAAATGAGATGGGGTATTCTCATTTTTTTTTCAGAGGTTCAGAAGAACTCAAACAGACGCTAATGTACTTGCCGGCACCCTTCATTCCGGGAAAACCGAGCTCCACATACGATACCAATCTCTTTCAGCAAGGAATAAAAGAATTAGTTCCATATTGGGTTTTGTCCATCTATATAATACTAAGAGGAGGAGTAATAGATAGTGGCTCGAATTGAGGAATCGAAGAGCCGAGATCGAATTCCAGTCGAATTCATTACATTCACTTACGTGCTAATACCCTTGGGAAAGGTATGATTCCTCTTCTTCTCCCCCCAGCTATGGGTACATAGCAGGACAGGCTGGGTTCTATAGCTTTGGGTGGGAACCGGTGTAAGAGAAGGAAAAACTCTGAATTCAAAACAGGTCTGGAGAGGGCTGGATTCCGCCAGGCTATATTGTACAAGAAACACGACTTCTACTACGGCTGCAGTGCACATGGGTCACGGGATAAAAAATAATACTGAAGAAGGGCACATAAAGATTTAACTTTCTTTTCACCTCTCTCTCTCTCTCTCTCTCTCTCTCTCTCTCTATCTCTCTCTTTCTACCTCTCTCTCTCTTTCTACCTCTCTTTCCGCCTATCTCTTTCCGCCTCTCTCTTTCCACCGCGCTCTCCCTTTCCGCCTCTCTCTTCCTGTCGCGCTCTCCCTTTCCGCCTCTCTCTTCCCGTCGAGCTCTCCCTTTCTGACTCTCTCTTTCCACCGAGCTCTCCCTTTCCGCTTCTCTATTTCAACCGAGCTCTCTCCCTTTCCGTCTCCCACTTTCCACCGCGCTCTCCTTTCCGCCTCTTTCATTCCACCTCTCTCTTTCCCTTTCCGCTTCTCTATTTCCACCTCTCTCTCTCCCTTTCTGCCTCTCTCTTTCCACCGCGCTCTCCCTTTCCGACTCTCTCTTTCCACCGAGCTCTCCCTTTCCACCTCTCTCTTTCCAGTTCTCTCTCTCTCCCTTTCTGCCCCTCTCTTTCCACCTCTCTCTCTTTCCGCCTCTCTCTTTTCACCGCACTCTCTCTCTTTCCGCCTCTCTCTTTCTACCTCTCTCTCTTTCTGCCTCTCTCTCTTTTCAACGCTCTCTCTCTCTCTTTCCCTCTCTCTTTTCCACCGCTCTCTCCCTTTCATCCTTTCACCCTCTCTCTTTCCTCTCTCTTTTCCGCCTCTCTTTTCAACGCTATCTCTCTCTCTCTCTCTTTTCCGCCCTCTCTTTCAACTCTCTCTTTCTGCCTCTCTCTTTTCACCGCACTCTCTTTCTTTCCGCCTCTCTCTTTCTACCTGTCTCTCTCTTTCTGCCTCTCTCTTTTCAACGCTCTCTCTCTCTTTCCGCCTATCTCTTTCCACCGCGCTCTCTCCCTTTCCCCCTCTCTCTTTCCACCTCTCTCTCTTTCCGCCTCTCTCTTTTCACCGCACTCTCTCTTTCCGCCTCTCTCTTTCCACCTCTATCTCTCTTTTTGCCTCTCTCTTTTCAACGCTCCCTCTCTCTCTCTCTTTCCGCCTCTCTCTTTCAACCTCTCTGTGATTGAGTGCGTGCTTATTTATATTTTAGTTTTCTTTAAACAAACAATATTTAAAAAAATATTTTCAAGTGAATATGATTTAAACATATTTTTTGGCATATTAAAAAAATATTTTCAAGTGAATCACGGACCTAGCAGTCCCAGCCGTTCGCGTTCCGAGGTTGTAGCGCATCTGAGAGAGTGCGTGGGAGGTCACCGAGCAGGGGTGAGGTATCACGGTGAAATTAGTCCGTTGGGTCTTCTTCCTTCTCACAATCACACTTGAAATCACAATTACTATGTCACAAAATTCACGAACTAACGCCTTAATATGATGGGCTATTTTCCTCGGTGTTGGAATTTTTGGGTACCCTGGTGTACTAGTGAGCCAGCCAAAATGAGCTGACTCATTTTATAGTTCACCAATAGAAGGGTTAACCAATCAGAAGGCTCAAAATATTCATTGCGACAGGTATAAAGGCGGCCATGTTTTTCACGAATATGCACTGCCAGCCTTTGATAACCCGGACGAGGCTCCGCCGAATGGCAGAGTCTCGTTCGGGGATGTTGACTGCCCCTGAACCCGTTTATACGCGTTCAAATAGCGAATTTTTTTGGCCGAGCCTACGGGCTCGGAGATCCCACGTTAATCCTGGCCTTGTGCCACATGTAACCCTCGTGGTGGGGGTCTAAAATGCACTGCCAGCCTTTGATATCGAAGACTGAAGAATTACGGAACACCTGCTGGTGGTATTGGCGATATAGTCAGATTCAGTAGAGGGTCTGACTCGTGAGTGTTAATCTTTAACGTTGTTTCATTGAACAGATTACGTACTGCGCTGTATTCTATATTCATAGACTATGGTTAACATGGTCAACACCCGGGACAGAAGTTTAGTTGATCGACAGACAGTCAGAGATGGCCGGGTGCATTGTAGTTGAAGCATGAATAATATGAAACAAAGATAAGGGACGAATGTAAATAATGTGTGTAATGAAGATTAAAAAATGAATTTGACTTGTGCATCATTTGAACGTTCGTTGATTTCCCCAAAATGGGAGATTATTACTCGACCATGATAATATAGCCGACATTTTAGTTGTCATCATCATCATCATCATCTTCTTGACTTTTGTAATCGTAGGCGGGAGATCCGGATGCGGAAGCCATATTGAAACTACTTCACAACGGTCTATCAACGGCAGCCATCAGCAATTCTTGTACAATCATACCTATCCACTGTTTGACATTGTCCAACCAGTTTTTGCGTTGGGGTCCATTCTTACGCCCACCTTCAATGGTGCCTTGCATGATGGTCTTGCACAGGCTATCGTGCCTTGTAACGTGTACAAACCACGCCATTTTTCTCCGTTTGAAAATGGCGAGAAGAGGTTCCTGGTGTCTCACAAAACTTTCAACCCTTTTCCGCAAAAGCTCATTGTTTTATGTTCGCCATAGAAAATGCCAAGGAGTTTTCTCATGCACTTGTTCTCAAACGCTTGGATCTCTGTATCAGTGTCCAAGTTTCACATCCGTATAAGAGAATGGAGACTGTTAGCGATCTCTAGTCTGTACTTTGTTTGATAGCTGATTTTGCTCCTCCATATTCTTGTCAATTTGGTTATCGCTACCATGGCTGCGGCAGTCCGATTCTGGTTGTACCAATATTTAAATCATGCTTGTTTTGTTCGGTGATATTGATTGATCAATAATATTGATCGTTTTGAATCTTTGACTGAGAAAATGGGATAAAAATTGAAACATTGCCCTAACCTTAATTTCTAAAACGAAAAACGTGTATTAACTTGATTAACACACAGCGTCCTTTACTTCAGTTCGTAGACGCTCATTATCGCTGCCGAGGGCGATGCACGACACACGAGCAATCAGCAGGAGTTCAATGTCTGTCATGTAAAGTAGATAATAGCGCAGTGTATGTAGGACTTGTTCGCCCTTCGGCCATATTCAACAATTTCCGGTAATCTCCGTCGATGATCTATTTAAAGAAAGGTGACCTTGAGATAAATGAAATAAATTTTATTGACTTTTACGGCATTTATTCTTAGCAAAACGATATTGTTTTGGCCGCAGAGAAAGAATAATGAAAAAATCGTTTAATTTGTAACTTCTGAATAATTGTTTTGTTTTTTTTTTTTTTTCATTTAGTTCGACAATTGTGAATGCTCTTTGTTTTTTTCTTCTTAAATTTATTCAATAAGTTTATATTTGGCTACTGCTGAACACCCAGTGAGAATCGAATTCCATACTTAACGGTAGTGATATACCTGATCTCACGAGAAAACGCCTTCTCAAATTCTTCTTCTTCTTCTTCTTCTTCTTCTTTCTTCTTCTTTTCGATATTTCTGAGATGAGGTATTCTAACTATTTACACTATTTACATTGTTCGGACTGTTGTCCTCATCTTTCTTGCCATATTCACGGCGTTTCGACCGTTGTACACTCCCTCCTTCTTCAGGTGATTGGAATTTCGAACTGAACCCTTTATTTTGTCCACCGGGAAAAGACTGTTCTAGTTCCACCTGCCAACCCTGAGGGAACATATCCAACTGGTCAGGGAAGTGACAAACAAAACTGTTGTACTGATCGAAATATTTACTATAGCCCATCTTAATTCACCAAAACAAAGACATGTACTTGTTAACCCTTTTAATCAATGAAGATAAGAAGCCACGAGAGCCAAGCTCTAACATAAAAAATGTATTATTATTATTCTTATTATTAGTTCTTCCGCAGGGTTTTTATTTTTCAACTGGACTTCTTAAATTGTGGGTGTTTTCCGTCAAATTGTGCGACCTCAAAAAGATGGCATCTTTCGCAGAATTATTATTATTGTTGTTGTTGTTGTTGTTGCTAATGTTGTTGTTGTTGTTGTTGATGTTGTTGTTGTTGATGATGTTGTTTGTGTGTTATGTTTCCTGCTTTGTATCCTGTGGAGCCGGGTCCAAACTATGGTCCTTAGGCCCTATAGGAGAACTGTTATTTAACTGATAGAACTTTTCTTAGTATATGGGATGTTCCTAGTAGGGCGATCTTCAGGGCAATTTGTATGTTGATGTTACCTGGGACACTGTTAGTAAAACTGTCCATTCCTTATCTCACGGAGCCCAGAGCTCCGATTACTTTTGGCACAGTCTCAATCTTCATTCCCCACATCCTGTTAATCTCGATCTCCAGGTCCTTGTATTTGGACAATTTCTCGATAATTTTCAGGGAAGTGCTTCTCTCAGAAGGTACTGCTATGTCAATAAGCATACACTTCCTGAATTTCTTGTCTTTTATGATAATATCAGGTCTGTTGGGTTTTATTTCCCTGTCTGCTTGAATTGGCATGTCCCAGAGGATAGTTACATCGTTATTTTGGTTGAATGTGTATCATTATTATTATTATTATTATTATTATTTCCTTGGGTTTATGTTGTATACACATTTTCTTCCGGGTCCCAACTAGAGACCTAAGGTCAGAAATGGCTTCAAGATATCTTCCACTTATCATTTTTCAATGAGACTATCAAAATCTTTTCCAACCAATCCGAGTGCTCCAACTACAACCGGAATTATTGATATCCTCATGTGCCACATTTTTTAGATTTCTATTTCAAGATCCTTGTATTTTGATAGTTTTTTTTTCAAGATCTTCAAAGGTACCTTATATATCATTAATAAAGCATATTCTGTTCTTGTGGTCTTTGAACACGATGACTGTGTGATGAGCTTTGATTGTTATGTCTGTGTGTATTGTAAAGTCCTATGAAATTGTTGCAGGTCCTATATCTGTTGTTGCTGTTGTTGTTGTTTTTATTATCATTATTATTATTATTATTATTATTATTATTATTAACTGCCTCTAGATTTCTTCTTTTCCTTTTTTTCTGCGATTCTCTTCCTTATATTGTTTTTATCATAATTTCTTCTTTTTCTTCTTCTTCTGCTGATGCTGCTCCTCCTCCTCCTTCTTCTTCTTCTGCTGCCTTCCGCTCCTCTTAATCCTCACTCTCCTCCTCACCCTCCCATTATTTCTTCTTTTCTTTTTTCTCGTCCTTCTTCCTCAGTTCGTGTTCTTCTTTGCTTTCTTCTTCTTTCATCACTTTTTTCCAATTTCTTCTTCTTCTTCTTCTTCTTCTTCTTCTTCTTCTTCTTCTTCTTAATCCACCATATTATTTTTAAGAATTCCATTTCTACTTACAAGAAATATAATGTAATTTTTTTCATCCGTTTACTCAAAATATTAATTCAGAATTTTCAAATTCACGTCATATTTAATTTTTATAGAACTACATACCAATGTATTTTTATTCTTTTTTAAAATGTCTAAAAAACATATATCTTCCAGGAAATTGAAATAGTTGCGCATTTCTGTCTAGAATCATTGGTTAGCGTTCGAGCCCTTATAAAATTCAAATTTCAAATTCCGATTTCTAATAAAGATAGAACCTCTCTTTTTAAAAGATGGGTGAAAAGACAATTCCATTATCTTCGAAGACGTTGGTCAAGTTCTGTCCAGAAAACTATCTATAAATTTTGAACGTCTAAATACTGTATCTCCATCTTTTATTCCTTCTCTTCTTCCTTCTGGCTTCGCTTATTTCGTTCCTGTCTTTCTTTTCTTCCCATTCTACTTCTCTCTCCTCTCCTTTTCTCCTTTATTCTTACCCACCCCTTCTTTCTATCTTCATCTTCCTCCTATTTCTTTTTCTTCTCTATTACCTATTCCTCTTTCAGCCACTTTGTCCTCCTCCTCCTCTCCTCTCAGACACCTTCTCTTTCTGTTACTTTTCCTCTTCTTCTTCCTCTGCTTTTCTCCCGCTTGTTCTGCTTCTGCATCTAACTTGTTCATACTTTTAATGCATCAATCTGGTATTTTCAGAAGTAATTCCTTCGAGTGTCCTTCGGGAGATAGTCTGCAAAATAAAAGATTTAGCAAAGCTTATCTAGATGTCATGAGTTCAATCCTAGGGTTGCGTAGTGCTGAAATATACACCGATTCATTGGAGAGACATATTAGAATCGTAAGGAAATCTTCTGACCTTTGCGAAGAAGGAGATCAGACATGATAGTTAAAAGAGTGGGAATAGAACACGACCAGTGCATTCGATAGCAGTTTCCACTTTAACAAAGCCTCAGGTTACGATGGGCAATATATATATATATATATATATATATATATATATATATATATAGGTCATTAAATGACCCATGTCCTTTGTGCATACATGAGAAACTATATATTACTAAATTTATAAAAAATAAAAATTTACCGAATCAGAGAAATGAAATAGCTATTTTATGCCGTCATTGTCAAAAATTTTCCTTAAATAATATTTAAAAATAAAAATAAATATTAAAAAGTGCGACCCGGTAATATACATACTTATATTTAACGTGAAAAGATAATTTTATATACTGTAAGTAATTCTATTACATTTACTTGTTTATAAAAAAAAAGAAAAAAAGTTTATTAAAATAACAGTGAGAATATTTTAAAGTTGTATTTAAAATTGTAGTTAAAACGAATTCTAACCTAAACCTCTTTTAAAATTGTAGTTAAATAAAACGTATTCTAACCTAAACACCTCTCTCAAAGTACTACCGGCACTTAAATGAATCCAATAAAACACCTACAGAAAAATGAAATTATGATGAAAAGCTAGAAGATGTAGGTCATTGAATGACCCATGTCCTTTGTACATACATAAGAAACTATATATTACTAAGTTTATAAAAAATAAAGTTTACTAAATCTGAGAAATGAATTAGCTATTTTTGCTGTAATTGTCATAAATTTTATATTTAAATAATATTTAAATATAAAAAAGAAAAAAATCGTAATATACATACTTATACTTGATTTGGAAAAATAATTTTACTTACTGTAAGTAATTCTAATACATTTACTTCTTTTAAAAAGAAATATAGTCTATTAAAACTAACAGTGAAAATATTTAAAATTGTAGTTAAATAAAACGAATTCTAACCTAAACATCTTTTAAAATTGTAAATAAAAAAAACGTATTCTAACCTAAAGACCTCCCTCAAAGTACTACAAGCACTTAAAAGAATCCAATAAAAAACCTATAGTAAAATGAAATCAATATGAAAAGCTAGATTATGTAAGTCATTGAATGACCCATGTCTTTTGTACTTACATGAGAAACAATATATCACTAGCTTATATAAAAAATAAAAGTTTACTAAATCAGTGAAATTAAGTAGCTATTTTTGCCGTCATTGTCATAAATTTTACCTAAATAATATTTAAATATAATTTTTAAAAAAAAAGTTACCTAATAATATACATACTTATACTTGATGCGAAAATAATTCTACATACTATAAGGGATTCTAATACATTTACTTGTTCTTAAAAGAAATATAGTATATTAAAAATTAAAAGTGAAAATATTTTTCAAATCGTAGTTAAATAAAGCGTATTCTAACCTGAACATATACAAAAATCTTTAAATATACAAATAGAGAAAAAAAAATGCCGTAAAATTTTTGCCGTTAACAATAAAATTTTTTAAAAATCCAGACGACATGCATTTAACGGATGTCAGATTTCATTGAAAAATACATCCCCCCCTAAAAACATAACTAATAACTGATACATCAAAATGGGCGATAATCAACACCCAAACACCCCTTTTCTGGTTGAATGGATTTCTCTACAACCTTGGAAACGTGAATTATGATTTTTGCTGTGTCTTTAAAACCCAGTAATTTTAAAAGTTACTCCAAAAATTCATTTTGAGGATGAAATGGAACTGACGTCTTTTATAGTAAAAACATTAAAATTTCCCTTCAGTTCCCTGCTGTACGACGATAGCTTGGGGCTAGATTAGTCGGGTTTCGATCCTGGCTTGAAGCAATCGGATGTCTAGCCACTCTGATGAGCTGTGATACAGCGAAACAGTCTGCTGTGAATGACTATAGGCATCTTGCATTAAAAACGATCGAAAGGAAGATTTAATTAATCTTTTATTGAGTTTTTTCAGCAACCTAAATTTTTTTCAGGTTTTCAGCGGTTAAAAGATTGCACATAGTTATAATTTTTCCGGTCGATTTCGGCTACTTCTCTAGCCATTATCAAGGATGTGTTTTTGGATGGTGAAATTCTACGTGTGACTGCTCCATAGTAATTTTACAGTGCGGAGTTCGACGAGCAATTTGCGTGTTTCTTGGCAGTGACGTGCTATGCGCTGCCAGTAGACCGGGGCAAGACTTCAATTTTTAGAACACTTTTAACAAGCCGTCTTCTCAGCTAAATAGTGGGATATTGATAGTGGGCGAAAAAAGTTAATAAGCAGAGCCCCACTAATGACGAGCGGTGTACGACTATGTAACCTGAAAGGCGCAAAGACAATTCCTATATTCTTTAACCCCACTTAAAAGTGAAAAAATGTTAGATTGCTGGAAAAGCGCAATAAAAGATTATTTAAATCTTCCTTGTTAGCCGTTTTCAGTGAAACATGCATGAAGGAAAGGTTGCTTCCCAAATATACGTCAAGATATATATATATATATATATATATATATATATATATATATATATATATATGTATTGCTGTCAATATACCTCATAACACATTCGAACGCTTAGCCTTGGAGCGGGTAGAACGGAGATCAACGTGTTTTAGTGGACTCAGCAGTTTTAAATCTGCTTGTCTGAATCGTGTTCAAGAATCGAGAGCGAGATCTAACAGGTCAGCCAATCTAACAGTCATCTCATCCAAAAATCCTCAATCTTGCTCCATATACGGCCTCCTTTGTAAATCAATAGCGGATCTTAAGTGCCACTTAAGATTATCGTACAAAAATAACTGAATCAATTGGTTAAGTTGTCAGATCCTCATACGTAGAAACCGACGGTAGAGTCCATTATATATATATATATATATATATATATATATATATATATATATATATATAAATTATTATTTATTTTGAGGATATTAAAACAAAAACCTATTTTAAAATCGCTACGTGTGTGTGTGTTTTTAATATCCTAAAATAAATAATATTTTGGTCTACTCTGTATTGAGCCCTCTTTTTATATTAAATGTCACGTACTGTGGAATTATACTCCATTTGTTGTCATTTTACCTGGATATATATATATATATATATATATATATATATATATATATATATATATATATATATCCCTATTTCCAGTCGAATCCATTACATTCACTAATACCCTTGGGAAAGGCATGAATCCTCTTTCTCTCCCTCCAGCTAGGGGTAAAATAGCAGGACAGACTGGGTTCTATAGCCTTGGATGGCAACTGGTCTAGGAGAAGGACAACTCTGAATTCAAAACCTGCTGAGGGTCGGTTTGGGAACCTTGTGGCATTCGGTGCACCAGGTCTCTGTATGCGTCCCTTCAAAAAGTGTGGATGGTCCTGCATGAAGCCTTCACCACTATAATCAAATCTCATGTGCCGGTGTCGGGCTGTCGGTTTCCTGGAAACTGGTCTGCTTGACCCTCATACGTCGAATCTCGACGGGAGAGTCGATTATTATTATTATATCCCTATTTACGCAATTGCAACCATAAGTGTACATCCTAATGTTGAAAAGTGTTTCAATTTTAAACAAGTTTGGTTAGACCAACAAAAGTACCCTGTTCAGAAAGTTCCAGTTTCTTGATTTCCGGTTAAAGTTTCCAGTTTCTTGATTTCCGGTTAAAGTTTCCAGTTTCTTGATTTCCGGTATTGGATTGTCCAATGTCTTACTACGCTCGGTTTTCATAAGCTATTATTAAAGAATTTGGTTGTTGTTGTTTTTGTTGTGCAATGTCGGTTTAAACATTTTCAAGATATCGCATCTTTACGCGTGATAACAATTTCTTAAAGTAACCAAATACACGAGGAAATCCAACAAATCTTTACTACTTAAGCAGGAATACTAAATCCATAAACTCTAAAAGCGACTGCAAATCCTAGAATATTTAACACTCACAGGATATGTTGAAGACAAAGGAAGTTGCGTGGGTGAAAAAACAGCGAGGAACTTGTTTCATGCTTCTTCTTCTTCTCCTCCTCCTCTTTCCACCACTCTTTCATTAGCCTCGTTTTCGTCTCCTTCTTCTATAGTCGTGTATTTCGCCTTCTTTTCATTCTTCGTCTTTTTCTTTTACTCTCCATGCTCTGTTTCTTTTTTTTTTCTTTTCTCTCTTTCGTTTCCCACGCTATTTTTTACTTCGTTTTATTCTGTTTTATTCCTCTTCTTTCTTTCTTTCTTTCTTTCTTTCTTTCTTTCTTTCTTTCTTCTTCTGCATCTTTCTCATTTAATTTCTCAGTCTTCTTCTCTATCTTCATCTTTCTTCTTCTTCTTTGAACTTTCTTCTTCTTCTTCTTCTTCTTCTTCTTCTTCTTCTTCTTCTTCTTCCTCTTCTTGTTCTTTTTCTTCTTTTGCTTCGTCTTCTTTAACTGCAGTCGTTGGTCGCCATCTAGCATAATATTTGAAATTACTTTTTTTTTCCAATTATTCAAAAAATTCATTTCTACTTGCAAAAAAAAACATAACTACATGCAAGTTTTTTTTTATCCGTTTACTCAAAATATTAATTCAAAATTTTCAAATTCACGTGACATTTAATTTTCATAGACATACATAATATTTTTTTAATGCATATACCTGCTGTGTAGCTGAAGCAGTTGTGTATTTCTAACCATAGACATTGGTCTGATTTTGGTGCCGTAATTGAAATCCGAGTTTAAAATGCTGACTTTCATAGGAGCTGGACCTTCCCTTCTGAGAAGATGGATGAAAAGATAATTTTACTAATCTCGAAAAAGACGGTGCATTTGTGACCGCAGTTGATTATAAAATCTAAATAATTTAATAGTGTAATTATCTATAATCATTATGTGGCAAAGGATAGCAAGACAAAAAAAAGATTCTACAAGTTATTTAGATCAACAAAACTGAGGAGATCGTGAAGAGCTATATTCACCCACGTTACATAAAAATAAAAATCATGGTTACTCTGAGGAGGGTAAAATTAATTGAATTGTATTGAATTATAATTGTTTCACGAACGTTGCGGCGCGTCTCATAGGTGCGACGGAAGAGGATAGCCGGTGAGACGGAAGCGGATAGCCGGTGAGGCGGAAGAGGATAGCAGGTGAGGCGGAATGATTGAAAGACCATCAATGATTTACAAACAGTTTCAAAAACTTTATATACCAAAAATAAATATGATTTCAAAATTTTAAATATTCTTATGGATTACTTGTAATTGCTTGCATGAGTCCCAGTATAAATAGTTATAAACAATTATTGGACGATTTTATCATTGTGATATTTTTGCATTATATCAAGTATTAAGAATATAGTAACTAGGCTCAGTAAATTGGAGGAGAGAGTTATCAATGATAATGTTCTGACTTCGAACCCGAGGTTATCTCTCTTTAACCATCACTCTGTTTTTATTTTTATCATATAAGATTTGGTGAGGCGTGGGCAAATTTTAATTCAGTAAAGGCGGCCCAAAAATGTTTGGAAACCACTGGTTTAAACATTTGCAAAGAGTGAATCGTTATCAAATTTGTGATACTTAAATTCAGATTAGTTAAATATTCCACAAATGTATGAATCTAAGCGCTGAATAATAAACGGTTCACTTCCATTGCTGTATTGTTATATCATTGTTGCCTGGCTGCACTGGCCCATTCTTGAGGAAAATAGAAAATTGCCCTTTACTGGAAATAAATGTCTATAAAGACTCCGACGGGAATTTCTCATTGATGCTGCCATTTTGTTTTCCATCGAATACTCTACAGTACAAACTGAGCAGACATGCGTATTAACTGAATTCATAGGCTCAAACCATCAAGGCTCAATACAAACTGTCTCAGGTAAATCAATAAAATCTGTCGAATCTTTTACATACCTAAGAAGCGAAATAAATTCTACTTAAAAGGATGTGAAAATTCGCCTAGCTGAAGCCTGGGATGCCTTGAATATAATGGATCTAATCTGGAAATCTGATCTACCAGAAAACTTCAAGCGGAGATTCTTTTGAGCCACTGTATAGGCGATGTTAATGTATGGTGTCACTTCTTGGGCATTAACTAAAACATTTGTGTCTAAGTCTGATGGAACCTAAACCCAGATGCTAAGAGCTATACTTAACATCTCTTGAAGACAACATCCATTTAAATGAGAGCTCTATGAACCCATCCCTGGTATTTCTACAATTTCACGTGATCTGCAGGTCACACTGCTGGCGAGTAAAACTCGTTAGAAATCTATTGTTCTGGACACATAGCCATAGAGCGAAACGAGTTGGTCTTCCAGCCACTACCTTCATTGACCAATTATGTTATGAAACAGAATGCCTCCCTAATGACCTTTTGACCTTGATGCAGTACCATGATGGTTGGTGTGATAGACTCATGAATATCCGAGCTAATTCGACTGAATAAATAACACTGGTCATAAATAATAATAATAAATAAATAATAATAAATAACATGGGCTGTGAAACGAGAACAATCTATCCCTGTAGATTAAATAAAGTGTTCAGTTCAGAATTACCTTGATCAACATACACCTGATGAAAGCTGGATATCTCAACAGTTGAAACGTTGTGATAACAACAACAAAGATGAGGATAGGCTTCAACCATCAAGGCTCAATACAAACTGTCTCAGGTGAATCAATAAATTCTGTTGAATCTTTTACATACCTGGGAAGGGAAATAAATTCTACTGAAAAGGATGTGAAAAGTCGCATGGCTAAAGCCTGGGTCAACTTTAATAAAATAGACGTAATCTGGAAATCTGATCTATCAGATAACCTCAAGCAGAGATTCTTTCAAGCTACTGTGGAGGTGGTGTCCATTACCTGGACAATATAAACTACAAGAGTCTAAGCTTGATGGAACCTAAACTTGGATGCTGAGAGCTATATACTTAACATCTCTTGGAGACAACATCCAACTAAATCACAGCACAATGAACCCATCCCTGATACTTCTAAAATCTTACATGAATGCAGAATGTGCTTTGCAGTATACTGCTGGCGAGTTAAACAAGAACTTACAAGTAATCTACAGCTCTTGACTCTAGCCATTGAGCAAGACAGGTTGGTCACCCAGCAACCACGTACATCGAACAGTTACGTTATGACACAAAGCCACCCTAATGACCTGTTGTAGAGTACGAATGTTTTTCTTCCTCCGTATGAATCCGAATACGTTCGTCGCCAAGTGTTGTATATGGCGAACGAATTTATTTTTTCCTCCCACCGGTGAATTCGAATCCCTCGTCGCCAAGTGTAGAGTAGTTTCACAGTGGAGGCTTGTATTTGTACTAAATCGGTCCTAAAATAGGTTCGACGTACAAAACGTTAGGAACTTGATATAATAGGTAATGACACAGAAAAATCTAGTGGTGGTCGCTGATACACTTATTATCCGACTAACGGTCGTCCGACATCGATTGACTGACCAACTCACTGAGCGACTTCGCGACTATTATTACTACTACTACTTATTATAGGTGGGAGAGTCTAGCATGACCTTGATGCAAGACTGTAATGGTTGGTGTGATAGACTCATGAATGTCTTGACTGAATAAAATAATAGTTTAAATAATCTTTATAATTGACTTAGTTATAAAAACAACAAAGATGAGGATAGGCTTCAACCATCAAGGTTCAATACAAACTGTCTCAGGTGAATCAATAAAGTCTGTGGAATCTTTTACATACCTAGGAAGTGAAATAAATTCTGCTGAAAAGGATGTGAAAATTCGCATAGCTAAAGCCTGGGACACCTTGAATAAAATGGATATAATCTAGAAATCTGATCTTCCAGAAAACTTCAAGCGGAGATTCTTTTGGGCATTAACTAAAACGTTTGTGTCTAAACTTGATGGAACCTAAACTCAGATTCTGAGTGGGGCTTAAGCAAGTGGATGACAGAACGTGGTCGGGGGGGGGGGGTAGAGGCAAAAATTTATTGAGAGCTACAAGGGATAGGGTGAAGTGGAGAGCCGTGATCAGCTACGTCCTGAAAGGACACGACACATAAAAAGAAAGATAACGTCGTTTTGCTATCACTAATGGTCTTTAACTTACTTTAGAGTTTTTCGATACAGTTCATGTTTGGGATCCGGCTTTGAAAGAGACTTCCAACTCTCCAAAACGTTACGTTTTTTGTTTAATCCGATCACACAACCGATGATCAGAATTTTCTTGGTTGTATAGGCGAAAGTTTACAAATACCATACGAATTTTTTGTTGCAGGAATGCGATGCATAATTCTTCTGAGATGTCACATTTCTACAATGTCCAATGAAGATTTCGTCATGATAGGGTGATCCATTATCATTCTCCGGGTAGCCTTGGTCGTAATGTATGGATTGTTGCAAGCTAGTATTTTCTTGCCAATAAAAATGATACTCTTGATTCTGACTATGTCGATTTAGATATTTTATTATCTTGAAATGTGTATAATTCTTGAAAACGCTGTGTACCTGGAGTAATGGCACTTACTATTTTTTTTCAGATTCCTACGATAAAAAACCTGCTTGTGTGGCCGTTGCTCGGGGTTAAATTGTTTCAATGTTTTAGATATTCAGTAAATTTCCTATGGCCGTAATAGTTTTCAAATACTGTGGCATTGTTCACAAATCTAATAATAAAAACAGGGATGAAGTGTCAGAGCTTGATTCAACTGCAAGTGCAAACATATGAACGCCCCCCCCACCGCTTACTGTAAAGCTAGGGTTAATAAGGGGTTCTTCGAGAAATTTTCCCTTTTAACGCTTCAATAATCTTTTTCAAACAGCCTTTGCATCAAAGGTTGTTCGAATGCCAGTTTAGGATGGAATCATATGAATAAACTATTGGCTAAATGGCAAAAGCCGATTTTGGACCTAGTTTGTCACAGATTTCGTCCACTTCCTGAAATAATCTAAACCAAACATTCACGCAAGAAAATTTGTGTGTCATATATCATATAATTTACATGGTAAATTTGGAAAGCATCAGAGGAAAATCCAGGGAGTTAAAAACGACTTTTTGAACAGTTTTTCGTGATTTTTCGTTAGATGCTAGTAAACAGGCAGAAGTAAAAGCACACTATCTTATTTCATGGCTAATGACAATTTTTTTACGACATGTTTGAAGAAAATCGGATAAAAAATGATGAAGTCATTCAAGTTTTTATTTTAAGTAGTACGAAAAACCCGATTTTTTCAGTTTTTTGCAATGATTTGTGTGAAGCCAATGTCACAGGAAAACTATCAAGCACTCTACATAAACCTCGTAACATGAGCTAAGTTTGCATTAAGTGCAAAGAACATCAGCTCATCCAGTAAAAATTTTGTTCGTGTGTAACTTTGACTTGGTTTTTGCAAAAAGCCGTACCCTTCTTTAGATTTATCGATTTTTCTGGCAAACCTGGGGCGTCTGGAGATTGAAAAGTTGGTCTTGACCTAACTTGATAAATTTGCAATATGTGTGTACTATTTCATCGAAATCGGTCGAGGAATATGAACGTGCATAAATGTCATACAAACACACAGAGACACACACATATTTTTTATAGATATAGATAATAATGTGTATTTCGGCAGCAAGAATTCTTTCAAATATGTCTGTTTAAATAAAATCGACAAGTTATGCCTATCAAAGTTTCTATTAATTTTTTCAAATTTATGAATGAAATGTTTTATGTTATCGTAAGTTTGCCAGAGTTCATATTTTTTTTTAATTACATATTATTTTACCAGGATGATACTACATTCGTTTTCAATGCTTCTTCTGTGTATAATGACAAAACGGTTTGTTTTAATTCCGGCGTCCTCACTTTTGATTAAACCAATTTAAAACTCAAAGTAACGTAATTTAAACGATCAAACGTAAACTTTTATGTGATTTAAAAAAAAACGCACTTCAATATAAGGCACTCTGTGGAGAAAGATACCTTATTTAATGCGGGCTACTTCTCTTTTATCGCAACAGCCTCCAGAATTTGCAGTCATTCTTTGCATTGTATCCTAGTTTATAAATTTTGGTATTACCTGCAAAAAATTTTTACGTCAATATTATTTTGCATATTTGTCATATGTTCATCTATATGTGCACGAATTACAGTAAATTTTGACAAATGACAAATCAACCTACGGGATATTCTGGTGCATAGGTGACCAATGGTAAGAATTTCTCAAAAGATATAGGAATTCATAAACAACATTATTTTATATAAGGTAAATATTTTATATGAATTATTCTAAAAATTATATATATATATATATATATATATATATATATATATATATATATATATATATATATATATATATATATATATAAGTGAACATTGAAGTCAACACTTGGAGGCGACAGACTGTTTCATGATAACGCAATCTTCAGGCCTGAAGTGTTAACTTCAATATTCACTTTCAGATTTATATTTACACGCGCTCTATCTCTGATATTGAACACTTTATCCTGTATATATAGCATACCTTAAAAATATATTTCTTCATATATATATATATATATATATATATATATATATATATATATATATATATAAGACCATGAAATTAAATGGAATTTGCACCTCAATACACTGCATCCAGACGGGCTTAATCACAAATTTATCAACAAAGTAATACATAACCCCATAAATCATCCCTACCCACATTTCTCACCCACACAAGACAGACATGCTTGCGGCGGTGCTGAGGTCTCAAACTTATACACACACCCATAGTAATATATACACTTAACACATCATACACACTCCCGAAGAACTAAATGTTAACATACATGAAAAAAGACACGTTCCTTTCCAAGGAACCAATAAAACTGCCAAAACTACTAAGTGAATTTCGAGTAGCATCAATCTATCCAGCCTCGATCTTAAAAACAACTTAAAAGACGCCATTTGACCAACACAAGAACTGACCAAAATTAACGATGAAAAAACAAATGCAAACTGCAGATAAAGTTCATTTTCTTTAGAAAGACATTCATTCCTGTAGTTCACTGCTACTAACAAGTAGAATTTTTTCTCCTGATGATGGCCATGCTGGCCGAAACTAGTCGAGAAATCTAACTGATATAATAAAACAAAAACATTATAATATACAACGCAGTGTGTCTGAAAATTTTAATTTTTTAATTTTTCAATACTTTTTATTGTTTAAAACATATATATATATATATATATATATATATATATATATATAGAGAGAGAGAGAGAGAGAGAGGAGAGAAAAACCACGAAACTGTATGTTGCACTATGAACGTAGGTATATGTATATTTATTATATATATATATATATATATATATATATATATAGGCAGCAAGAATAACTCCCCTTCATCATGAAAATTATACGACTCACACATCAGCGTGTTGTCGTTATCGATTATAATTTTATTCTATTAAACGCATTTCTTTCGAATATTTGTTGATTTCTTTATTGTTCAGGGCATCAACCCACCTTAGTGCATATTTAGACACCACACGCTTTAATTTAAACACGGCGAATAAAGAAACAATAAACATTAATAAAGACGCTGAGAAGAAAACCGCCCGAAAGTGCGGTAAGCACACAAACGAGGTTTAGTTTTTGTTTGCATGTTTTGTGCTCATGTTCGTGTATTCCTACGCCTGATTAATCGTGTTATGCCTCTTTAGTGCCTCTCTTGTGTGTTTCTCCGCTTCACTAAATGCAGGAAAAGAGGGCGAGATGAGAGCCAAAGAAATAAATGTAGAAATTAAACTATACAGAATGTCTTTCCTAGAAAGAAAGAAAGAAAGAAAGAAAGAAAGAAAGAAAGAAGTCGCATTTTCAGGTCTTATTTTTTAAAAACAAACTGGCCAATAAACCGAGCAATATGTACTGAGCAGGTGTGTATAGTTGTGTGTGCTGTAATATTATTTACACTATTCACCTGTTGTCCCCATCTTTATTCTCATATTCACGACGTTTCGGCCGTTGTACTCGCCGGCCAACTTGAGGTGATATATGTTAGAATTTCAAACCGAACTCTTTATTTCGTCTAAGGGGGTAGATTGTTCTAGTTCCAGATGCCATGCCTCTTCTGGATATCTCAGTTCCAGTTACTTCTCGTCCCGGGTATGACGATACGCTACATCCGCGCCCTGGGAAAAACGATGAGCTACATCTGAAGCCTGGGTAAGACAATAAATTACATACGCGCCCTGGGTAAGACGATGAGCTACAGCCGCGCCCTGGATAAGACAATAAACTACATCCGCGCCCTGGGTAAGACAATAAACTACATCCGCGCCCTGGGTAAGACAATAAAAAATTATGAGGAAAGAGTGCTTAGAAAACTTAACATGAACAGGACATAGTGAAGACAATAAGAACGGGGGAGAGGAAGCAGCGAATAACCTTCCTAACAAGCTTATGTAAATGAATGGCAAAATAGAGATCGTGGTGGGGGGTAGCCAAAAAGACATGCCTTAAGAGTTTCAGATTGTAGTGATCGGGGAAGCCTTCTCACGGGAGTCTCTTTCACAAAATAGTAGGTCTCAAGAAAAGTGGTGCCTGCCAACAGAAATCGAAGGGAATGATGATGATTCGACTGTGTGTACGTGGTCTAAGGGATCCTAGCTATAAAGGTCTGAACTGATGAGACTAAGGCATCTAGTTCGT
>CAHIKZ030004679.1:162500-332500 GCA_903632075.3 Acanthosepion pharaonis
ACAAAATATATCCACATACAAGATGGCTCACAAAGAGCATCCGCACAAGAATAAACAGGAATAAAAACATGCCTGCAAATTGACAGATGCAAAGACATACAGGGACAAACAGGTAAAAAATCGCCATTTTAACATGTAAGGTTTTATATATATATATATATATATATATATATATATATATATATATATATATATATATATATATATGCTTTGATAAAGTCGCTCAGAAGACGAAAGGCGTCAGCTAAGAATAGTTTTTCCTCTTATCTTTTTAATAATTTTCTTCTTTTACAGATACATTCTATCTCAAAATAATTTGCATTAGAAAGTAAGAGAAACATTGATCCAAGCCTTGTGAGAGAAATTGGGCAGACGGGATTGTTCGGAAGTGGTAAATTGCTGTGTTATCACAAGTCATCGTGGCCGAGGGTTTCACTGTACTGGCTTTATACAAACTGTTTGCCCTGATAGATAATCCACTCTCTCGCAGAAACTACCATTCGCTCATATATATACCGGGTGTAACAAGAAAATTGTCCAAATCGTATACAGTGATCCTTCGCTAATTCGCGGTTCTACTATCGCGGATTCACGACTTCGCGGATTTTTAAAATATATATATGGAAAATATATCGCGGAGTTTCTGAAAAATTCTAGAAAAATGTATGAACACATAAAATCCTTCATTAAACCCATTAAAATATTAATAATAAATATTATTTCCTGGTCTAGGAACAACAAAACAAGCGTAAAATAGCAATAGAAAGGGCACCGCCGTCTGAAGAGACGTGAAGTACAATTATCGGCTGCACAGTAGAAGTCATCATCAGCTTCATCATCATCATCATTTCTACTGCGCAGCAAATTCATCATCATCATCATTCAAATTCTACTTCTTTCGTGTTGAATACAGTAACAATCTTTATTTTTTTTTTAATCTAAAGTGTTATTGCTTAACAGCTGTCCTTGTTATTAATAGAGTACTGTAATGGGTGGGTTGTTAAAAGTACAAGGAGGGTTTTAAAAGTCCAAATACACGTTAAATAAATGCTGTAAATATGGCGTCCCTACTTCGCGGAAATTCAGTTATGGCGGCCGGTCTTGAAATCAATCTACCGCGATAAACGAGTAACAGCAAATGTGTCCAGTTGTTAGATTAAACTTCGAACCGTTATATCTTAGAAATGATTAAAGATATCTTGCTGGAATTCTCCGAAATTTTTATAACACTATTGGACTCTACTTTTAATAATAAGAATGTATTTAGTTCTAAGTTGAAATGATGTTCCCTCTTCCTGTTGTGACCTCCTGATCAAGTTTTCCTCTCTACTGTTCCCTCTTTTTAAAATTTATTCACCGTTCTCTTGATGGCTCTTGAATGGACTTTGAAGATGGAAGCCAGGGCATGAATGTTGGTAACATTACTGAAGGCCTGAATGATCTTTTCCCTCTCACCATTGCTCCACTGAGAACACAGCGGGGCTGATACAAAACGAATTTAAGCTGAAGAGCTGTCGAGGCCGCGCCCAGCCCTGGAGAACACGCTGCTCGGAGGGGTCCCGCTGGTGGCCCTATGGCTCTTGAATTGACCACAAGACAAAGCCAAAGAAGGATCGGTGACCACGACCACCGAGGCCAGAAAACATTCGTGTCTCCCACAACCGACGCAACTGACTCAGTGCGGCGTCAAGTAAATAGGATCTTACCGGTCACAGGGGGCTTCGTCCCAGTTTGGACCAGCTATGTGCTAGACCAGTGGTAAGACCAGTTTTTGACCAGCGGCCCTATGGTACCCTAAAAACTGACCTTGAACCGGTACACATCTCTGACCTGTTTGCGCCAGCTATGAACAAGCCAAGACCAGCTATGACTACACTTAGACCCGCTCTGACTGTGGGCAATTTTTTTCCTTGCCTTAGACCAGCTTGGACAAACTATGACCAGCTGGGAGTTTTAATCTCTCAGAATTTAGACCAATTGTTTTCCATCTATAGTAATTTTATTTTTATTGTCCCTGTTCTGTCACCCGTAAATTGTATGTGTAACTCTTCAAATGTTGAATGAAATATAAGGATCTAAAAGTACATAAAAAAATCAAAATTGATCTTTAAATTAAATTGGCAGCAGAAGAATTATTGTTGAACTTTTAAAAGGTAAGCTTAAACATTAATTCAATATTAAATGCAGTGATCAGTTTTGATTTCTTCCGTAGTTTGTTAAGGCCTATCGCATCTACTCCTCCTTAGTAAATTGTGATGATGGCCAAACCAATAGTCCTCCACAAAAGCTAGCTTAAATGCCGACCGATAGGGCGGCTTTTAAGCTATTTATAATAAAATGTGCACTGCAATTTTAGATACAAAAGGAAAATAAGAGTTACTCATCTTGAACCACGAAAGCAACAATAATGGCTAGTATAATATATTAATATATATTTTTAACCACGCATAATCTGGCAACCTTGAATCTGAATTGATGCCTATCGCATCTACTCCTCCCTAGCTATTGTGATGATGGCCAAACCAAGACTCCTCCACAGGAGCTAGTTTAAATATCTCCCGATAGGGCGGCTTTTAAGATAAGTTATAATAAAAAGAACAATGCAATTTTGGATACAAAAGAAAATACGAGTTACTTCACTTGAATCATGAAAGCAACGATAATGGCTACTATAATATATTAATATATATTTTAACCTCCCATAATCTGGCAACCCTGAATCTGAGCTCAACGAAAATCTTTCCCTGTGCCTAACTTTTCTAGAGCTTTTGAATGAGCTATGAATCATGGAAATCGGACCAGTGGAAGCTGGGGAGTTTCTTGGACACACAAACGCTCAAACACACACACATACACTGTACTTTATATATAAGATTTGAAAAGTTTTTACTCACTATATGTTCAGTAAAGAAAACACTTTTACGAATACAAGAAAAATTTAGCAATACGTTTAAACGCATTAGCTTGTCAGTCGTCTTTAATGATTTTTTTTCTAAAAAAGGATTGCTGCCCAAATACACACACACACACACACACATATATATATATATATATATATATATATATATATATATATATATATATATATATATATATATATATATATATATATCGTCCTTCTAAGCATGGAGGAATAGTAGACTTATAAATACCTAAGATAGGTTCTGGAGAGAAAAATTGTTTCAGCCGACATAATGAGCGAACTTTCTTAGCAGCTGACCTATCAATGGATTCGATATAGCCTTTCCCCTTCATAATCAGCAGAGAACATGAGCCCAAGGTGTAACGAGTCACTTTCCTGGAGGATAGCATCAGCCATGCTGATGGAAGGCAGAGAGGGATCTTTCAGATGATTAATGGAGAGAAGTTTAGTTTTAGTAGCGTTAAAATTAACAGGCCATCTTTTGCTCCAGTTAACAACAGACTTGAGGTCGTTTTAGACATCGGCTGCCATTTTGGCTTTGCCAGACTGCTAAGCCTTACTATCGAGACAGGAGTTAATTATTGTATCGTCAGCGTAGATATCAAGTTGAGAGTTGATGTCATCAGGAAGGTCATTAAGGTTATTAATGAAAATTAAAAATAGAATAGGATCAAGGATTGAGACTTAGGAGACACCTGTATTAGTGCATAAAGATCTAGACGATTGGCTGTTCAGGATAACTCTCATTTCACGATCTGAAAGACTGGATCATTTCAAAAAAGTATCCGGGGACACCGTAACTTATCTGTTTTAGTGTGATTTTCAATAAACAATACAAATTTTAAATATTTTGTCTTATAATTTGTGTCCAGCAGTATTATGGGGTAATATACACTTTTTATTAATTATGATCTAACAAACCTTACTCCCTGAGTATCCATTTTCGTAATCTTTTAGGATTTTTAACACCGTTTTTTTAGTTATCGAATAATAAGACAGATAAGAACAAATATAGATAGATAGATAGATAGATAGATAGATAGATAGATAGATAGATAGATAGATAGATAATGAACAGACTGAGATAGATAGATAGATAGATAGATAGATAGATAGATAGATAGATAGATAGATCTTAGCGTAAAATAGATAGATAGATAGATCTTAGCGTAAAATAGATAGATAGATAGATAGATAGATAGATAGATAATGAACAGACTGAGATAGATAGATAGATAGATAGATAGATAGATAGATAGATAGATAGATAGATAGATAGATAATGAACAGACTGAGATAGATAGATAGATAGATAGATAGATAGATAGATAGATAGATGTTAACTAAATAAATAATTTTCTTCGCTTCGTATTTGCTTTTTTATTACAATTTCGTTCTTTCTTTTTTCTTTCTACGTCATCTTTTTTCTTATTTTTATTCTTGCTTTTCTATTTAACTTTTTTTGTGATTTTATTCTTAATTGTCTTTACTCTTCATCTTTCGTTTTGGTATTTCTTTCTTGTTGTCATTTTTCCTCCGTCTTCTCCTTTACAAACCGCTCTCTTTATTTCTGTCTCCGTTTCTTTCACTTTTTTCTTTTATCTCAAAGATCTAATATAAACAGATAATAAAATATTTACGATAGATAGATAGATAGATAGATAGATTTTAACAGTGTAAAATAGATAGATAGATAGATAGATAGATAGACCTTAGCGTAAAATAGATAGATAGATAGATAGATAGATAGATAGATTTTAACAGTGTAAAATAGATTGATAGAAATGAATATAGATAGATACATAAATAGACAGACCTTAGCGTAAAATAAATAGATAGATAGATAGATTTTAACAGTGAAAAATAGATTGATAGATATGAATATAGACAGATAGATTGACAGATAGACAGACCTTAGTGTAAAATAGATAGATAGATTTCAACAGTGTAAAATAGATTGATAGATATGAATATAGATAGATAGACCTTAGCATAAAATAGATAGATAGATAGATAGATAGATAGATAGATAGATAGATAGATAGATAGATTTTAACAGTGTAAAATAGATAGATAGATAGATAGATAGATAGATAGATAGATAGATAGATAGATCTTAGTGTAAAATAGATAGATAGATAGATAGATAGATAGATAGATAGATAGATAGATAGATAGATAGAGTAAATTGGATTTAAGATAGATAGATAGATAGATAGATAGATAGATAGATAGATAGATCTTGGTGTAAAATAGATAGATAGATAGATAGATAGATAGATAGATAGATAGATAGATAGATAGATCTTGGTGTAAAATAGATAGATAGATAGATAGATAGATAGATAGATAGATTTTAACAGTGTAAAATAGATTAATAGATAGATAGATAGATAGATAGATAGATAGATAGATAGATAGATAGATAGATAGATAGACCTTAATGTAAAATAGATAGATAGCTTTTAACAGTGTAAAATAGATTGATAGAAATGAATATAGATATACAGATAGATAGACATACAGAGAGACCTTAGCGTAAAATAGATAGATAGATAGATAGATAGATAGATAGCTTACACTGATATCTGTCTATGTATCTGTGTGCCCGTTTTTGAGTGTGGGTGCATATTCTTTGCTTCGCCGCGAGCGTGTAATCAATTGCCACGCATTTGCTTTAGGACCTGTACTAAAGTTTTATTGCTTTCAGTTTCATTGCTTTAAAGATCACTCGGCTCGTCCGAGAGGTGTAACTTGCCCTCAAGTGCAGTTCGCAACTCTTAAAAGAAACTGATCTCGAGATCTGAAGATTAGAACCGCCTCCATTACACCTCACTCCACGCACCTGACCTCCAACTCTGGCCACTTGACGCGTTTCGCCTCCCAATTCTTTGATCAGTGCTCAAAAATATAAACAGCTACACACGGAGAATGTGCATTAACACACACACACATACACACACCCACACACACACTTTTCCTTCTAAAAAACTGCTTCAGCTCTATACTCCTAACCCCTGTCCTTTCCTATGATAAGAAAACCCCAAAAAGTAAGCCTCTACCGTGAGTGGCTCTTGCATTGGGTAAACATTAGTAAAACAAAAAAATTAAATTTATGTATATATACGTACGTTTAAACGCACGAAAAATACCCTTGAACACGTGTAAACTGTCACAACTATATATCATTATCCCAGTATTGAGATTCGACGTATGAGGGTCAAGCAGATCAGTTTCCAGGAAACCGACAGCCCGACACCGGCACATGAGATTTGATTATAGTGGTGAAGGCTTCGTGCAGGACCATCCACACTTTTTGAAGGGACGAATACAGAGACCTGGTGCATCGAGTGCCACAAGGTTCCCAAACGACCCTCCGCAGGTTTTGAATTCAGAGTTGTCCTTCTCCAAGACCAGTTGCCATCCAAGGCTATAGAACGCAGTCTGTCCTGCTATTTTACCCATAGCTGGATGGAGAGGAAGAGGATTCATACCTTTCCCAAGGGTATTAGCACGTAAGTGAATGTAATGGATTCGACTAGAATTCGAACTCGGCTCTGCGATTCCTCAATCCAAGCCGCTATCTATTACTCCACCGTTATATTGTCATCCACAGACAGATTGTTTTACTGTATCACAGCTCCTTAGTGTGGCTAGACGTCCGATTGCTTCAAGCCGAGATCGAAACTCGAACGATCAGAGAGAATGGGAAATTTTAACGTTTTCTATACGAAATACACCAGTGGCCCGGAGTGCTCAATTCAGTTGAAGAGCAATGCGTTAATAGCAGTAGGGACCACTGTTTTTAAAATTACCTTTTTCTCAAGAGAGCTCAACCGGATTTCCTGAGAGTATATATATATATTATCATTCACAGACAGGCTGTTTCGCTGTATCACAGCGCTTCAGTGTGGATAGACGTCCGATTGCTTCAAGCCGGGATCGAAACCCGACCAATTTCGAATCAGTCAGAGATCCTTTCCCTAGGCTATCGTCGCAGAGATAAAGGGAAATATTAACGTTTTCTTTACGAAATACGCCAGCGGCCCGGAGAGCTCAATTCAGTTGAAGAGCAATGCGTAAAGACATAAAGAAAACAACAGTACGTAAGCTGGCACATAATATCACTGAAGGGAGGCAGGTGGCCCTTGACAGGGCTGACTCATAAAGATGGCCTAATCATTACACAGGCTGACAAAGGTGCTGCCACAGTGATCCGGGGAATCAAAGAATACCTTAAGGAGACAACAATCAGCTAACCGATAAACAAAAAACTACAAAAGCCTACCCACAGACTCTCTCTCTGAATATCCAAAAAAAATTAACACGCTAACTAAACATGATGCTTCACAACAAACTGACAATAAAACATGCACAACACTTACAGCCACAAGAAATAAAATGTATTTACACAATATTACAAAGGGTAATACTGTTAGTAAATCCAGGAACGCAGTTAGTAGCAATAACATATTTTGTATTTTGTATTGATGCGGCATTCACCCTGGGCGGATTGAGCCGGCTTCTTCCTGTTATGAGAAGAAGATTCTTGGGATAAATTACAGAAGTAGGGTCCCCAGGCCTACTCGGATAACGTTCTTGCTTGCCGCGGGGTTCCCACAGACGCAGAGACAGGAACGACCAGAAGCCGCCGGTTGCCGATGCAGACGCTCCTTGGAGAAATAACATATAGATATATACAGTCTCGAAGTAGGACTTCCTTAAAGTCTACGTGCTTGTAACTGTGACTTCTACAAGCGGCTACCTCACACTATTACTCTACCTCCAACTCAATCACCATCTCAGTCTTCTTACTCTCTCTACTCACTCTCTGACTGACTGTCTAACTCTGGTTATTTAACGGCAGCAGTCCAAGTAACACTCTGGTCGAGTCCACTTATATGAAAAAGGGGAGGACCCCATAACAGGTAATTCAAACATTGCTCTATCACGATGGACTCCTGTGGTCAATTTGATAGTAAAACGTTTCGACTTTAGGAGCGCTTTGCCAATAAATTTAATGAAGAATGTCATTGTCGTGTGGAACAACGTTCAGGAAGACCAAGCATCGTGAAGCGAAGGAAAAGGGCACTGAATAGGGAAGTAATCGGAAACCGTCGTCAGAGCATCAAAGATGTCGCCAACAGCATGAAAATGTCGCCATATGCGGTGAGAAAGACCCTGAAAAGGCTAGACTATCAAAGCAGAGTTGCAAGAAAGAGGCCCTTGATTTCAGAGGTTAACAGGTACAGGTGTATGGACTGGGCGAGAGAATTCGAGAGCAAAGATTATGAAATTTGACTGTCTGTAATTTGGGCAGATGAGAGTAAATTCTGCCAATATTCGAATTCGAGATAGGCTTATGTTTGCAGAAATCAGAATGAGACTTGGAACACCGAATATCTACAGGCAACCATGAAACATGGAGGGATTGGAGCAATGGTATGGGCGCTGTATGGTTTGGAGGAAAATCTGAGCTAATTCTTGTTGACGAGCAGTTGAATGGTCCATAATACTGTCAAATATTAGAGAAAGGATGACTCCCACTATTTGAAACCAATCAGATTGACAAGAATATTTACCTTTTTCAAGAAGATGGAGCGCAATGTCACACGAGCAAAGTAGCTGATATGTCCCGGAAAGGGATATATTTGAACGAAGTAGCTAAGTGGTTTTGGCTACTATAACCAAGTAGAATACGGTAGCAGTAATCGACTGGTACGCGTCGTAGTCGTGGGTAAGAAGTGTAGATCAATGGCGTAGTCCAATGGGCATCGTTGTAGACTTAGCTCTCAGACTAAGGCTCTTTCTCTGACTCTCACAATCACACTCCACCGAGGGGGAATACAGGTGTACGCATATTCCATTATATCAGTAGCAAAGGCCTGGAAGGAATCGCAAGGAATCAAGTCACTGCCATGGATAATCCAATAGAGCACGTTTGGAAGCACCTTCACCGAGAGGGTGCAACCAAAATCACATCAGTGGCAGCCCTTAAAGAAACGCTGCTAAAGAAGTGGCAAAATATGGCTCAGACGATTGTTAATAACTTGATCAAATCCATGAAAAATCGAATACAAGCACTGAAATGAAGGACCTACTCCATACTAGTTCCAAATACTGTTTATTTATGTTGTGTTGGGATTATGTAATTACAATTTGAAAATTGGATGTATTTTATTTCTCCTGACTAAAATTTTCTTAGGCCACTGTATATATGCAACGTGTTAAATTCTTCTTTTTCAGTTTCACCAGAGAACAATCTACTTAAATTTTAGATTGTTCTCTGTAGATTAAATAAAAGATTCATTTCACAATTCCCTGATGAAGGAGGGTACTACAGCCGAAACGTTGTGATACCAACAACAAAGATTTAGACTATAGTTAGCATATAAATGATATGCATATTAATGTCCTCATCCCCGGAAATTGCAATATCTACGGTTTCTACGGTTTATCGACTCTTTGCAGGTTGTTTTTTTAGATAATAATGGTTTAGTAATACAAGTCTTACTAATTAACCCATAGCTGGGGGAAAGATGCGGATTCATTCCTTTGCTAGGTATCTTTTGTGCGTAAGTGAATATAACGAACCCAAATTAAATTGGAACTCGACTCTTTGATTAATAATTCCGAGACGATATGCATTAGACCACCTGCACATCCAGGCTTACAGAAACTGGTATTCCCAAACAGTCAACCATCTAAGTACAGACCAGGCTCGACGTTGCTTAAATTCCGTGATCGTACTGGAACCGATGCTTCAACGTGATGTAGCCGTAAGCATTGAAATATTTTTTTATGATATGGCTTCAATTCAATAGGCATTAAAATTATTAGTCTCTTCAACGTTTATGATGGTTCCAATATAAATGCAGAGAATTATCATAATTTCTTGTACAATATTTTTTTGACTAGTCAGTGCCACAACCAAGAGGATTTAATCTGAAGAGTAGGTTCATGCAATACGATGCGTTTTCACATTCTGTGCCTATCTTGCCAAAAGAGAAATAAATTGAATAACACTAATTTAATGAAATCACCTCCGACCTCTCTAGATATGAACCCTTTAGACATCCTTAAAAAAGATGTATATAAAAGTCCCGGTGAATGAATGCCTTGAGAGATTATTCAGCCCTGACCTCAAGTAGAAATCTTACATACGATCCATCGCTAAAGATGCAGAAAAAATGGTCGGTCCCATGTACCGCTCCAGTAAGTACTATCCTTTACCTTTACAAGAGCCAGATCAGGACAAGAATGAAGGACTGTTGTCATATTTGGTGGGGGTTGTTGCCCTGTTTCTGACTTTCCAGTCTCGACAGACTATAAAAGAAAATCTTAGAATCCTTGGAGGGGACCAAATAATTTTCCACCCTCCAACCTTTCTCCTACAGACGACGTGACAAATCTCTCACTGGCCTACAGCTATTTTACATGGAAAGTGCTCAGACGAAATACATTCCTTGGTTCTACCATTTAGAACCGTCTCGACTAGGACCAGCCATACCACCCACATTGTAGTAAACCACCCACATTACCTCCGCATACCATTGGTGAGAAGTTTTCCACACGAACAGCTTCTTTCCGGGAACCACTGCTTTGTGGAAACAACTCCCAAGAGGTTGTTTCCCGATTATATATATGTATATATATATTTTATATATACACTGCGTGCCAAATTATTATCGAGATAACTATTTTTCCAATATTTCAAAAGCCGTCCAATCAATTCACACAAAATTTTCACACAATGTTGGCAATGACCTGCGCAATCACTGAAATTTTCGTACTGATCTGCGCAATGTAAACAAACTGGCGCCATATTTGTTATCAGAACGGTGATTTGAGCGTGCCATATTATTAGAAAAGTGTAAGAATCTAGAGAAAAGATGGGCAGTAAAAGCAGTTTAAGTGATGCTGAAAAGAAAACTCTCACCTCAGAACTCTCAAAAGGTAAATCTACCCTAGAAATTTCTAAAATGATAGGGAGGTGTCATCAAACAGTGAAAAAGTTCACCGCCGACCCTACACAAGTACGCAAAAGGGCAGATAAAGGTAAGTCGAGGGTTATTTCACATCTTCTCATGTCACTGCTCTGTGGAACCAACTCCCAAGAGGATGTTTCCCCGATTATATATATATATATATATATATATATATATATATATATATATATATATATATATATAGCAAAATAACAGAAATTATCTCACCATCGGAATAGACTATTTGAAACCGTCCTTTAACGGCTTTTCGTCAGCCACTAAGTACTTGTCTTCGGAGCGCTGTGTTAAACTAAAAACATCGAGTTCCCTGTGGATCTGTTTTTAATAATCATTATTACTAGGATCCAATCGGATTATATACAAACGGATCAATTACCCGTACTATATATATATATATATATATATATATATATATATATATATATATATATATGGCGAAGATTGCATATAGCATGAAACAGACTGTCGCCTCTAAGTGTTGACTTTATGTTCTATTTTATATATATATATATATATATATATATATATATATATATATATATATATAGCGAAGAAAACGGCGACTTACCTCGTCAAACCAAGCGACAGCGCGTCGCGTGTATTCTACGACAGAAAATGTGGTGAAAAAGAATTTTACTAATCAAACAAAAGGGCACGCATTCAGTATGACATGGTGAAAATGGAATATTTGAATTAAGAAAACAAGTCCATTGCAGGAGTCGCTATAAAGTATGTTGTTATGCAAATTACTGAACATCCTCTCTTAGCTGTCGACGAATGGAAAAGAAGACGTTCGGCCGATAAAAGCAGTTGTTGTTCTCGAATCGGGGAGAAAAAAGTCGGCGATTTTGGCTGCCGAGGGAGTTATTATTCTGACTGGTTGCGTGCATTGAGATTTGTGAAATAGTACTTGCGAATCGAGTTTTTGGCATTTTCTTTCTGTCCCCGATGTTCGAGTCTGATTTATTCTCGGCGAAATGGAAATAATCTGTGACAAACATTTCCTTTCAATCCCAGATCGCATATATATATATATATATATATATATATATATATATATATATATATATATATATATATATATATATATATAATAAAAAGGCTTAAACACTAATATTCCATGGTCATAATTTATTCCATTGTAATCGTAAATACGATCCAATTAATCAGACCTACAAATTCAAAAAGAAAACAGAAAAAAAAATGGGTATTTATATATTTTGCATATGTATGTATATTTACCACTAATATTATCTATCTATATATATATATATATATATATATATATACAGACAGGGTGTCCATAAAGTTCGTGTGCACTTTAAAAATTTATAAATTTATGTGTATTTGCGATAGAAATAATCTATAAAAAATGTTATAAAGTTTAATGTACCTAGTTTTAAGTATAGCTAAAATAACTAATGTGATTTCAGGCATTACTGTAAATCAGTTGGCAAATGTTTTCCGTGAACTGCAAAATCGTATTACCCTTTGTATTGCTAATGATGGAGGACATGTGGAAACTTAAATAAAACTTCAATAAAACCTTAAAAAATATAGATTTACTTTTTCTAATCCTTTTTACAAATTATTTCTATCGCATACAAATAAAGTTATAAAGCACACAAACATCATGGACACCCTGTATGTATATATACATATATACATATATATAAATATATATATACATATATATATACTGTATATATATATATACATATATATATATATACATATATATATATATATATATACATATATATATATACATACATATATATATATATATATATATACATATTTATATATACATATATATACATACATATATATATACATACATATATATATACATACATATATATATATACATATATATATACATATATATATAAACATATATATATTAAGAAATATATTTATATTAAAAGACATTTTTATTTATGTTTAACGTTGTTATTTTATATATATTTAAGCAAATGCTCTGTTACATAAACAGTATATATTTATGAACATATCATAGAAAATATATATTCGAATACATCCTATACGGAACCGCCATATATATACATACCATATATATATAAATACATATATATATGTAAACATGACGTCATATGTTAAAAAAAGAAATATCCGACAATTTATTTATACATTTATGTTTAATATTTTTATATTTAAGCAAACATATATATAAAATATATATATACATATATATATATATATATATATACATATATATATATATATATATATATACATATATATATATATATATATATATATATATATATATACATATATATATACATATATATATATATATAAATATATATATATATATATATATATATATATATACATATATATATATATATATATATATATATATATATATATATATATATATATATATATATATATATATATATATATTCAGGGAATCTTATTGAACGTAAACTTCCCTAGGTTAAAACACTTAAGCAAAAGATTAGGAAGCAAACTTCCGTAGTTGCTAGAAAGAAAGATAATATTTAGTGGGCTTGAGAAATTTACTTTCCTGCTGCTTTATCAGTTGAGGAATTGGCAGTGGTTCTCAGTTCAAACCATACAACTGTTCATCGTCATCTTCAACAACTTGGAAAAGTTCCTAAACTTGGAAAATGGGTGCCTCATGAATTGTCTGAAAACAACCTCAAATTCCGAGTTGACATCTGCTCTTTTCTCCATTCTCGCCAACTTGTTTCACCTTTTTTGGATAGACTTTTGACTGGCGACGAAAAATGGATCTTTTATCGAAATGTTAAGCGACCTCGTCTCGATCGTGACACTACAAAAAGCTATCCTTAATGCGACAGTTGATTTTAATAGTCTACACACCACATCAGCCAATCAAATCACTCCACGTCTGCTCGCTTGTTCATCATGGCTGCATGCTAATCTTAAACTTCAAATTTTCCCGACAAATTGTTCTATTGTTAATGACACCCAACAGAAAGACACTGGATAATTTTAATTTTCCACTTGATGTTCTACCTTCAAATATAACTCTGGTTCCATGTTATATTCTATTTTGTATTGACTATTTTCATAAATGACCCAGCTTCTAGACAAGCCATCAAGCCCATTCTGTCTTCTGCTACACTCATTGATAATGGTAAATGTAAGATGAGCTGTTTCCTATAAGGAAACATTCGGTATTCGTTTGGCGAACACTTAATATTACTGTTGGTTGAAATCTATAAAATCTTTCTCTTGAAACAATTTTGCAGGAAAGTAAATTTCTCAAGCCCACTAAATATTATCTTTCTTTCTAGCAACTACGGAAGTTTGCTTCCTAATCTTTTGCTTAAGTGTTTTAACCTAGGGAAGTTTACGTTCAATAAGATTCCCTTAGTGCGTATGATGTGTAAAACCGAAATTCGTAATGAAACCAGTACAATTCACAAATAGTAATGTTAACTATTCAGCAAACGTATACCGAATGTTTCTTTACAGGAAACAGCTAATCTCACATTTACCATTATCAATCTTTACCTGTTAAAGTCTAGGGTTAAACGTTATCTGCCCCCTCTCTTCCGCATAAACTGCCTCTTTCTGTAACCCTCTGGTGTCTTGTACAGTGTAAACCTCACAATTAAAAAAGTATTTGAGCGAAGAAAATATCTGGTAAGCTATCGATATGGGCTGGAGTTGATTTTAAATTCGAAACAGGAGAAAAATCTACAACCTCAAAGAAAGACTAATGAATATCAAGGAACCCGAACAACGTCGAATGATAATTCATCTACAGACTGACCATAAAGTCTGGATTCGGATAAAAATGACTGCTTCACAGGAAACTGTGTTTTGTTCAACGACGAAACGTTTTTTTACGCGAACAGTGAAATTAAGAAAAAGCAATAATCGGCACTGGTTTCAAATCTATCCGCATTTGATGGACACTTCTAAGCAGAAAGAACGAAACTGATTATGGTTTGATACGGTTACGGAAAGATCATGTGTTGGGACCGTTTTTCTTTTATGGCAACGTCACTGATGAGATTTACGTTGAGAGACCAGTTAAAGCTGTCAATTGGAAAGGTTAGATGAACGCCTTCCTGAGTGGGTCCAGCAGGTTGGAGCTCCTGTCCATTACACCATAGCGGTAAGAGACTAGCAAAAAAATAAAAAATAAAACAATTTCCGTAGATGAATTGGGGGATGAAGTCGAGTGAAATGGGTCCTTCCTTCACCAGATATTATTCCCTTAACATCTTTTTTCTGGGGTTTGGTGAAGGAGAAGGTATATCTAAACTTCACAGTAACCCTGTATTACTGTTATATGGTTGTTGTGTTAATCAAATAATATATATATGTCTGTTTTGGATTTATTTATATATCAGGTAATCCCATAAGTTCTGTCCGAATTCTGAATAAAGAAAACAAGTGACCAAATGTTACATTTAATTACAGATTCGATCAACAATGTATTTTCCCTGATTATCTATGACTTCCTTCCATCTATTAACAAGCTTACTAATTCCATTACTGTAAAATTATTTTGGCTTTGATTCAAAGAACTCACAAATGTCAGTTTTAACCTCTTCCTGTGTTACAAAAGCTGTTTCTTCCAAATGATTCTGTAAGCTACGAAACAAATGGTAGTCTGAAGGAGCAAGATCGGGAGAATAAGGTGGATGAGGAATTTTCTCCCAACCAAGTTCTTCGATCTTTTGTGACGTGATTCTTGCTGTGTGGGGTCACGCATTGTCCTGATGAAACATCACCTCTTTTCGGTTCACTAGAGCAGGTCTTTTTTTCCTTAAAGCTTGGTTCAAACGCTCTAATTGCTGACAGTATATTTGAGCATTAATTGTTGCATTAGGTGGTAAGAATTCAAAGTGGATTATTCCTTGGCGATCCGACCAGATTGAAAGAAGAACCTTTTGCCCATGAAGTTCCCTTCTCGGCTGTGGTGTGGTCCTTCCCCTTTATCAAGCCACTGTCTACGACGCTTAACATTTCGATAAAAGATCCATTTTTCGTCGCCAGTCAAAAGTCTATCCAAAAAAGGTGAAACAAGTTGGCGAGAATGGAGAAAAGAGCAGATGTCAACTCGGAATTTGAGGTTGTTTTCAGACAATTCATGAGGCACCCATTTTCCAAGTTTAGGAACTTTTCCAAGTTGTTGAAGATGACGATGAACAGTTGTATGGTTTGAACTGAGAACCACTACCAATTCCTCAACTGATAAAGCAGCATTTTCTTCAAAGGCTGCTTCAAGAAGCTTTTCATCAAACTCAACTGGACGTCCGGTTCGATCTTCATCTTCAAGGGGGATATCTCCACCTCTGAATTTTGCAAACCATCTTCTGCAAGTTCTTTCATTCACACATTCCTCTCCATAAACTGAGTGAATGTTTTTAGCCGCTTCGGCTGTTGAGTTTCCTTTCTTGAACTCATAAAGCATTATGTGCCTCAAATGATTCTTGGGTACTTCCATGTTAGCAGGGTTTTAATGAAACAAAATTTCATTTTATTTTTATTTGAAATAAAATTTGATCAGTTTAAATGCATCTTAATATAAAAATAATGTTCAGCTCCATTAGACATTATGAAATACTCTTTAAATTTCGTTCGTTTTAACAAAAATTTTAAATTCGGACAGAATTTATGGGATGACCCGTCTTTGACTGGGTCTTTCATTACTGGGAATTTTTGCCGTTCAATTGGAGCAGTTTAAAATTAGCCCACCCGAAAACCAATACTAGTAACAACATTTGGGTGTAACGGAGGCACATCCCCCAAATGGGGGGGGGGGTAACAGTTTGAATGGGGGTGGCCCTGAAAAGGGAACTGTATAATAATAAATAATGTAATAATTTAAACTTTTTATTGTTATTAAAGTTTTTCTCATAGACATATATCCAATATCAGATAGTAATAGTAAAACGTTTCTGAGAGTTATAATGGACAGGAAGTAGTGGAGAGCCATTGTCGCCAACAATTTGAACTCAAAACCGGCACTGAAGAATTATCTATCAAACAAAAAAAATTCATCGAAATCGTATGAAAACTGTGGAAAGGTATAAACAACATCCGATCACACACATACATATACACACACATTTTAAGAATTCTATATATAGATTAAAAGGAAATGTTGAATAATAAAACTTTAGACTTCACAAACACGTTAGTATAAATATTACATTGTTCGGACTGTTGTCCACATATTTGTTGCTATATTCACGACGTTTCGGTCGTTGTAAGTTCCAGCCTTCATCAGGATCTGTCAATATTTCTGAGGTGAGGTATTGTAATTATCTACACTATTTACATTGTTCGGACTGTGGTCCTCATCTCTGCAGCCATATTCACGACGTTTCGGCTGTTGTACACTCCAGCCTTCTTCAGGATCTGTCTATATTTCTGAGATGAGATATTGTAATTATTTACACTATTTACATTGTTCGGACTGTGGTCCTCATCTCTGCAGCCATATTCACGGCGTTTCCGCCGTTATACACTCCAGCCCTCTTCAGGATCTGTCTATATTTCTGAGATAAAGGATTGTAATTATTTATACTATCTGCATCGTTCGGACTGTTGTCGTTTCCTTTGTTAATAAGCAGAAGAAAAGGAAATTAACTGCGTAATGTTCCCTTAACATTTTAGCTCTTTTTACCTAATCTACCATGCTCTCAAATGCTAATCTTCTTGATGTCAAATTTTAAATTTTAGTGGGCTCCTTAGCAAAAAGATTAAGCACCAGACACTAATGGATTAAATAGTTTCAGCATCCGAAATTAATTTGGATTTAATAAAACCGAAGACATAAAACTTACTAATTATTAAGCCCAGAAAACCTTTTGTCTGTCGTGTAAGCATAAATATATCTTAAAACTTTTACATATATTTTGGCTAATAATTAAGCCCAGAAAACCTTTTGTCTGTCGTGTAAGCATAAATATATCTTAAAACTTTTACATATATTTTGGCTAATAACAATTTTATTGTGAAAACATTGACATAAAATCTGAGTGCATACGTACTGTAATAAAACCCAAAAGTCACATATGTGAATACATGAATAAATAAATATATTCACATGTAAGAATGCATAAAAACATACGCAGACGAAATAATATACTCAAATTTCATGTATAAATATATATATATATATTGGTATGTATCTGTGTATGAATGTGTGTGCGTGTGTGTATGTAATGCCTGAAGCTTATAGGAACTTCAAAATGTTCTCTCCAATTACATCAGGAAGTAAGCGATTGAAGTATTCAATGACCTGTCTCTTGCAGACAGCCTTCTGTCGCTTCCATACTTTTCCGCCAATATATAATATCCACAACCAGCGGAAATCTCTAATTCTGACACCAAATCCTATGAGTATATCACTATAAATGCACCTAGATGCACAGATATTTCTTCTTTTTCTTTTTCTTCTTCTTTCATGTTCTTCTTCTTTCTACTTTCTTCTTCTTTTTTCATCTTCGTCTTTTTCTTCTTTCATGTTCTTCTTCTTTCTTCTTTTTTCTTCTTTCATCTTCTTCTTTCAACTTCTCCTTTTTCTTCTTTCTTCTTCTCCTTGTTCTTCTTTCATCTTTTCCCTCTTCTTTCTTCTTCTCCTGCTTCTTCTTTCTTCTTCTCCTTCTTCTTCTTTCTTCTCCTTCTTCTTTCTTCTTTCTCCTTCTTCTTCTTTCATCTTCTCCTTCTTCTTTCTTCTTTCTCCTTCTTCTTCTTTCATCTTCTTCTTCTTTCAACTTCTCCTTCTTTTCTTTCTTCTTTCTCTTTCTTCTTCTTTCATCTTCTTCTTCTTCATCTTCTTCTTCTTTCATCTCTCCTTCTTCTTTCTCCTTCTTCTCCTTTCTTCTTTCTCCTTCTTCTTTCATCTTCTTCTTCTTTCATCTTCTTCTTCTTTCATCTTTCTCCTTTTTCTACTTTCTTCTTTCTCCTTCTTCTCCTTTCTTCTTTCTCCTTCTTCTTTCATCTTCTTCTTCTTCTTCTTCTTTCAACTTCTCCTTCTTCTTCTTTCTTCTTCTTCTTTTTCTTCTTTCTTCTTTCTCCTTCTTCTTCTTTCATCTTCTTCTTCTTCTTCTTTCATCTTCTTCTTCTTCTTTCTTCTTTCTCCTTCTTCTTTCATCTTCTCCTTCTTCTCCTTTCTTCTTTCTCCTTCTTCTTCTTCCATCTTCTTCTTCTTCTTCTTTCAACTTCTCCTTCTTCTTCTTTCTTCTTCTCCTTCTTCTTCTTTCATCTTCTCCTTCTTCTTCTTTCTTCTTTCTCCTTCTTTTTCTTTCATCTTCTTCTTCTTCTTCTTTCATCTTCTTCTTCTTTCTTTCTTCTTTCTCCTTCTTCTTTCATCTTCTCCTTCTTCTCCTTTCTTCTTTCTCCTTCTTCTTCTTCCATCTTCTTCTTCTTCTTCTTTCAACTTCTCCTTCTTCTTCTTTCTTCTTCTCCTTCTTCTTCTTTCAACTTCTCCTTCTTCTTCTTTCTTCTTCTTCTCCTTTTTCTTCTTTCTTCTTTCAACTTCTCCTTCTTCTTTTTCCTTCTTCTTTCTTCTTCTTCTTCTTTGTTCCCCCAAATAAATTAATCCGAGAACTTTTCATTTTTCTTACACAATACTCGTGTTTTTATATTTGCGTGTATGTGTGTGTAAAATGTATATGTATATAAATATATATATAGGGATTTTCTAAGCGTAGTTTTTGATGTGGCACAAAGGCCGAAAGTAGGGGGGAACCAATGAGGATCGAACTCACTAGCCAGTCGTAATTGTTCTAGCGAGCCAAGCTTGCTTAACCATTACAATGCCTATAGGTGATATATATATATATATATATATATATATATATATATATATATATATATATTTTCATATATATTATTTATATATATATATATATACGCTCTCAATATCAGTGATATAGCTAACATATTTACTTGGACTGCTGTAACACTGGGTTTCACTCTATTTGCGATCGTCAGACAAACTGTAGCGTGACACCCAGTGTCACAAACTCACACCAATCCAAATCTATCTATCTATCTATCTATATATATATATATATATATATATATATATATATATATATTCAGTTGTATAGATATGCATTGAAGTCAACACTCAGAGGCGACAGACTGATACTAACGTTTTCTATGCGACGATAGCGTTCGCGGAATAGTAAACGCAGGTCGTAAATCCTAATGCCATTCTATGACGTCGTAGATGATCACGTGAGAGAACGCAATGTCATCAACAGAACCATGTGTTTAAATGCATTGCAATATGTTGCAATATATGTAATATATGACCCCTCTGATGATGGGTCATGTGTGCCGAAAACTTAGATGGATGAATAGCATGATAAAAAATATCAAATGTTGGACAGATTTTTTTTTTTTTTTTTTGTTTTGTTTTTTTTTTTTGTCTTTATTTTCTCCCGGAAGCCACTATACGAAACTTAGAACAATTCATGATCAAACATAATTGACATTCGTTGTCTGTTATATTTCATAATATATGTTTGAACAACGATCTGCTACCCCTCTAATACACAAACATATATATATATATATATATATATATATATATATATATATATATATATATATGTATGGATGGATGGATGGAAAGTGCCTGAAGCTACGTTGCGGCGGTAGAAATGTGACTAGAACCAAGATGCCAGATCAGGACCAATAACATTGCAGATTCATCTTTCTATTTTATCTAGAATCTCTAAATATATATCAAAAGCAGAAGTAGCAGGCCAGATATGGCAGCAATATTCAATATGGACGAATGGTAGATTTATGAATGTGTAAAATAGATTCTGGCGAGAATACGGATAGATGTATCTACATAACTGTGCATATATATATATAGATATAGATATATATGTGTGCGTGTGCGTGTGTGTGCTTGTGCATGCGTATGTATCCTTAAAGAAACATATTTGCATAATGTGCAGACAAGCATTAGTTTGCAACCATCTATATATTTTTTCCTGTTTTTTTCGTTCGTGCCAAGATAATTTCGCGCCAAAAACACTTCCTCCGCTTTCCGCCACAAGCGTTTGTCTTTGATTACAACATAACAAACACTATATGCCGTCATGCTTCTCCAAAAGTCGTCATTACTTTCCTTCTCTCCCCCCTCTCTCTCTCTCTCTCTCTTACTCCCTCTCTTTATCTCACTTTATATCTGTGTCTATCTCTCTTTCCTTTTCCTACCTTCTGCCTCTCTTTAATTTTGTCTCTCACATTTGCTTATCTTCTCTCTCCTCTTTTTTAAGTCTCTGCTTTTTTCTTCTTTTTTTTTCTTGCTTTCTCTCTCTTTCCCACCTTCTTTTATTTTATGACCCTATCTCTCTCCGCTTTTTTTCTCTGTCTCTCTTTCTTACCATCTCTCTCTTTTCTCCCACTTTTTATCTAACTTTATGTCTCTGTCTCTCTCTACTTTCCTCTGTCCCATTTTTTTACCTTCTCTCTCTCTCTCTTTCTCTCCCTCTTTTTATATTACTTTATGTCTCTGCCTTCTCTTCTTTTTTCTTTTTCTTACCATCTCTCTCTTTCTCTGCCTCACTTTGCCTTACTTTCTGTCTCTCTGCTTTTCTCTCCCTCTCATTTTTCTTACCTTCTCTTTCTCTCTTTCTTTTTATCTTACTTTATGTCTTTGACTCTCTCTGCTCTCTGTGTTTATCACTCTCTCTCTTTTTCTTACCTCTTCTCTGCTTTTTATCTTCTTTTATGTCTCTCTCTCTCTCTCTCTCTCTCTCTGCCTTTTCTCTTTCTCTTTTTCTTACCTCCCCGTTATTTTTATCTTACTTTATGTCTCTATTTGCGTTTCTCTCTCTTTTTCTTACCTTTCTTTTTTTATCTTTTGTCTCTCTCTGCGTTTTTCTCTCTCTCTTTCTTACCTTCCCGCGCTTATTTTATCTTACTTCATGTCACTCTCTCTCTCTCTCCCTCTTTCTCTCTCTCTCTTTTTAAACCTTCCTTGTCTTTTTTATCTTACTTTTTGTCTCTTTCTCTCCTTCTTTTTGTTTTATTCTCTCTCTCTCTCTCTCTCTCTCTCTCTCTCTCTCTCTCTCTCTCTCTCTTCCCTTTTTTCTTACCTTCTCTTTCTCTCTTTTTATCTTACTTTATGTCTCTGGCAATCTCTCCGTTTCTGTCTCTCTTTTTTTCTTACCTTCCCTCTCTTTTTTTCTTACCTTCCCTCTCTTTTTTTCTTACCTTCCTTCTCTTTTTATCTTACTATCTCTCTCTCTCTCTCTCAAAACTGAAAACCAGGAAAGGCATTTATCCTAGTCCTAACTCTAAAAAAAAAAAAAGAAATCCTACTTACAGGTTCTTTTAGAACGCCTCTCTTTGATTTAAGACGAAGAGAGAAAAGACTGGTCATTAGGCTTAATGATAATATAACTGCCGAGATTCGCTGTCGACCGCTTCTCAATTAGGAAAGAGGGGATTCTCTTCATTACTGATGATGTTTCGGCGTAAAGAATGAATTTTTGCCTAAAATTTTTCCCGTTGAGATCTCAACTTGATTATTGAACATGGAGTCTCCAGGCGTTCCTGGTATGTTTTCTGGGATTTTTTTTCCTGTTCGATTGCTCCGTTGATTCCAGGTTTTAAAAGATTTACCCTGATTCTTATTGTTTACATATCCGTCTCTCTTTCTCTCCCTTTCACATCATATCTCTCTCTTTCTCCCGCTCTATTTTATCCCGCTCTCCCTTCTTCTCTCACTTTCTTTATTTCTCTCTCTCTCTCTTCCTCTCTTTCTCTCTTCCTCTCTTTCTCTCTCACTCTCTCTCTCTCTCTCTCTCTCTCTCTCTGCACATGTAAGTATTGGTGTATACGGAATAAATTCCAATAACCAACAAATACTATTCTTAAAAGTGTGCTCAATACAGAGCAAATATTATTATTTACTCGAAAGTTATACCATAAACATGTTGTAAAATCACTACAAAAATAGCCATTTTGTTTCAACACTTCTGGTGTCTTATCAAGTGATGGTGTTGAATGTAGAAGAAAGGCTTTATTCTACATTTATCACCATATATATATATATATATATATATATATATATATATATGCATGATGAGGAAATGGTCATGGTAATATTAGCCGTTTCCTTATAAGGAAATATTCAGTATTCATTAACTAAGCAATCAGTGTCACTGTCGGCTGAACTTTATAAAATCTTATACTAAAAACAATTTTTCAGGAAATTTCTCAATTTCAGTAGCTGTTATTGTTCTTTCTAAGTATTGATAGGAGTTTCTTTCCTTGCTTTATGTTTGAGATTGTGTGGAATGTCAACATCTTGAATATGTCATTATTCTTTGTTCAAGTTACATGTGCTATCCATTTTAGTTGTTGCTGCTACTGCAGACCTTAAGTGATATTTTTGTGATATTGTACAGTTCTTTATTTTTAATTCTGTAACACCAGTCTGCAAGATTCGAAGAAAGATGGTTCTAGTTAAGACCTACAGGCTGCATTCGCTCAAAACCATTGATCTGATCTGAGAAGTCTCTTGTATACAGCTGACATTTTTTTTGGAACGGGATGAATGACATCCATATAAAAGTCTTCATCCGACAAAGCTATTTAAGAACATGACGCGGCATCATAATAGTAAAAGAGAAGAATACGTGAAAATGGGATGTGAAGGAGGATATTAGGCCATATAAAAGCTAAAGAAAAACAAAAAAGGAAACTAGGTGAATGGAAAAAATAAACATGATATACGTATGTAAATAAAAAAAAAAGGATGAAAGAATAACGAAATATGAAAAACATATTGAGATAGATATGTGTTATACCAGAACGTACCTATTTCTATGGTAAATAGACTCTACCACAGATAATAAGTAGTAGTAGTAGCAGTTGCCAGGGAGCTGAGTGGAGTTGGTGAGTCGATGTCGGACATTAAAGTATGAGCCCCCATAACTAGATTTGCTGTGTCATTAACTACTATTTCAAGTTCCTAACGTTTTGTACGTCGAACGCTTTTAGGACTGACTTAGTGAAGTACAAGCCTCCACTGTGAAAACTACTCTACAACAATATGCCGGCTCTATATTAAAAGACAATGAGACGAAGACGGAAAGGAAGCCAGCGATGGAAAGTTATATAAATGACGATATATTAAAAGATGCCCGGTGCAGTAATGGTTCGCGGCTCGGATTGAGGAATCGGCGAGCCGAGTTTGAATTCCAGTCGATTTCATTAAATTAATTTATGTGCTAATACCATTGAGAAAAGTATGTATCCATCTCTTCTCACCCCACACCAAGTTATAGGTAAATACCAGGGCTCTGTAACCTGGGTTGTCAACCGATCTAGGAGAAGGTAAACACTGAAGTCAAACCAACGTGGAGAGGGTTAGGCTCCGTCAGGCTAGCTTTTTATTTATTTTTTTTTAAGCATTTCACCCCAAGCAAGGCGGGAAGCGATTACGACGCAAGTGGTTACAGAGGATTTGGAGTAAGATCAGATAGGAGTGATAGAGGAAAGGATGAGGAGGAGGATAGTGGATAGATCAAGGCAACTGGAGATGTCGATTGACAGTACATTTGAATAGTTGGAGATTATAGCTATCAGGAAAACAGGAAAAGGGAAGGGAGTTCCACAGGCAAGAGGTGCGATATATGAAGCTATTGGAGTAGAAGAGACGGCTATATTTAACAGTTTCAACAGTGAAAGAGTGAGAGCGGGATGCCAGCCTCGTAGGACGCTTGAATTCGCGAAGTCTTTGAACCAGCGAAAACAGCTCATCGGAGCAATTACCATGAAAGTATTTGTAAAAAAGACAGAGAGAGGCGACGGCACGTCTGTGAGAGATCGACAGCAGACGAGATACCAGACAGGCCCAATTATATTGCATATCCTTCTCTGGATTTTATCAAGAACCCCAAGGCAAACAGAAGAGGCTCCAGACCATATATGGCAGAAATACTCCATGCAAGTGCGAATGGTTGATTGGTAGATTTGAAGGATTGATTCCGGGGAGAAAAATTTCCTGGCGCAGCACAGGGAGCCAACTTTCCTTGCGGTGGACGAAGCAATTGACTCAATGTATTTGTTTCATCTCAGTTCAGCAGTCAATGTGAGACCGAGCAGCCGCAAGAGGTGCTCTCAAGAAGTTGAGCTTGCCCAAAACTCACAACTTCTACTTCGGCTGCAATACATGTGTTGCATCTAGGTGTCAAATAAGTTACGGGTATCGTGATCGTAATATTAAAACAATTTATGGAGAGGGAGAGAAAAGGAAATATGAACGAAAAAAAAAAACAATGCAAAATATCAGTTTGATCGTTATTTTATTTTATTGTACATATGAAATTAATCCAACTAATTCCTACTATTCCATCAAATCAATCGGCTCTTATGGCAAACTGGGCCTCACTTTGCAGCTCGAGACGCATTTACAATGAATCCACATTTCATCCGCTTTTATCAAGGTTTTCTTGTGTATATTTTATTTATAAGTATGTTTAAACAATCAACTTGATACTACAACATTTTATTAAAACCTTGAATAGTACCGATGAAAGTACCTTAGTTCTAAAAACAATATATACCTAAGGAAACTTTCGGTTAACCTTTTAGAGATCAATCATTGGCGAAAACAATTTCTTTTGGTTAATTTTACCAAGAACAAGAGAGCTCATTGACCAACAACAAACATGGACACGTCGTCATTTGTAGTCTTCTCTGTGTCAGCATTTTAAAGCTACTGATTATCTGCGCGACATTCTCTTGTTTCTCTTCGTATTGGGGTAATAGACATGCCCGGAAACGTACAGCTATGCTGAAGACGAAAAAATCTTAAGGATTTGCAATGTGGAAAAACAGTATCGAAACAGATTTCTTGTTGCTGATAATAAGCACCTTCGTTGTGCGTTCAAGCCCAGGCACTGGTCATGATTTGTAACGCTGATTTTCAAAAACAAACCATCTGAAATTGACACTTGAAACTCTTCCTAATTCTATCCCTCCACAAACAAATAGTGTGACTCTTGATTGAGTTCAATTACTATACAAATCTTGGGCCATAGATATAACCGAATGTATTGTAATTTAATCATTCAACCCCAAGCAAAGCAATAAATCCATTCATACACAAGGGTTTACTGGGTGGAAGAGAATACACCCTTGTTCAAATTAATTGAAATCAAATCAGTATTTAATCAGTATTTCTTGGATGAGGAGTTATCATTTACATTATTTCTATTCAGACTAGTGTCCTCATCATTATTGTTGTTATCACAATGTTTCGGCCGAGGAGACACATCAACCGAAACCTTGCCATAGCAATAACAAAGATGAGAACAACAGTCCGAATATAAATGGTGTATATTAGGAGGCACGGTGGAGTAATGGATAGTGGCTCGGATTGAGGAATCGGAGAGCCGAGTTCGAATTCCAGTCGAATACATTACATTCACTTCCGTGCTAATACCCTTGGGAAAGTTATGACTCATCTTCTTATAAGTAAGTAGCAGGACAGGCCGGGTTCTATAGGCTTGGATGGCAACTGCTCTATAGAAAGAAATGCAATCTACTGCGGGGAAATAATCGAAAGATACATGATCGTTTAGTGTATCACGTGTATATGATACATAACTGACTGATATAAGGGTAATCTGCAGTGTGATACACGTGCCTGACCAGGAATTTCGACTGTATAGTCCTGGGTATGACGATAGACCACACCCGGCAGCAAAGCTCCCGATCGGGAGATAGGAGGTTTTGTGAAACGTGGAACCACGTTTGGTGTTGTTCCCAAGTCTACCTTGATCCAGGGTGGTAGGGCCCCAGATATGGGCAAAGAGGGAACGCCCGAACAAAACACTATGAAAGTATAAAAATACATTTTTATAGTAAAAATGACCAACAGTACATATTTATTGTAAAATGACCAGCAACTGGTCATTTAACCAGCAACTGGTCATTAACTGTGGTTGGAGGCATACAGTAACGTTCAAATTATTTAGATTTCGGCATTAAATAAACGACAGAGGTTGATGTGCCATTAAGCAAAAACAAGCATAGAACCAACATGAAAAACTCTTTCATGACATTAATCCATATAATATGTTACAATTTCCTAAAGAAATTTAACTGTATTTCAAAATATAAAACACATATCACCACATCTAGTAATTATGTCCACACAAATATGTAGATGCACAAAAGCTGAGTACCATCTACCATGTATTCAATTGTGAAAGCAGAATAACATAAAGCTCACAAGAAAATTAAATTTCGGTATTAAACGACCCATAAGGAGTTGATATGACGTTAAATAAATAAACCAAGCAAAATTTAGGGAACTAATAGTGTAGAAGAAACTGATGCAAAATTAAAAGATAAAAATTATCTTCTAAAAGCTTTATAAACCATTTTAATTTGCATAAATTAAACGAATAAAATGGATCGTCAACCTGAACAGCAAAAAAAAAACAAAACTGACTGATGTCTGTAGAAGGATTGTCCGAAAGATTCCTTATAGTTATGGTCCAATATCCTCGCACCACAGTTATGGTCCAAGGTTAGAACCAAGGAAGAACAACACGAACACAAGAGTAGAATAACAAAGATATATTGCAACAGAAATATAGTACAAGAAGTTGAAGGCGTTAGTAATGACTGTCTGTCTGGTTTAGAGTGAACTAATATTGTCTCGACTCGTTACACCATTCATTCGGTATCTACCCCCCACGAGGGCTGCATGTGGCACAAGGCCGAGTTTAACGATGTTTCCCGAGCCCGTAGGCTCGGCCAAAAATATACCCTTTGAACCCGCCTAGACGGGTTCAGGGCCTGTCTACCTCCCCGGACGAAACCCTGCCCTTCGACAAAGCTTCGTCCGGGTTCCTCTCTGCCAAAGCAGAGAGTTCAGCAGTCATGAACTGGTGCTCGTTACACCATTCATTCATTATACCTCTTGAGAGGCGCAGTATTTATAGTGTCAGGAAGAGTCCATTATCGTTATAGGTAAGTTCCCATAACGCTTAGATATACGATGGGACACCTCAAGGTGGTGTAATGGTTAGCAAGCTTGTCTCGCTAAAACTATTACGACTGAGTAGTGAGTTCGATCCTCACTGGGTGCCCCATACTTTCGGCCTTGTGCCACATCTAAGCTACGCTTGGAAAATCACTATATATACGATGTCTGTCTGAAAAGTTACTTGACTTGTGTCACAAACAATTTATTTCAATTCGAAACAGCAAACTACATGGTTTCCCCTTCAAAGTAATCCACCTCAAGTCTAATGCACTTTTCCATCCTTCTCTGCCATGCTTCTATGCACTGCTGGAAGGATTCTTCTTGGATGTCCCTCAGTTCCGTCGTTACGGCCCTCTTGATGGTTTCCACGTTTTCAAAATGGGTCCCCTTGATGATCTACTAGAACTTGGAGAAAATAAAAAAAAGTCACCGGGAGCAAGATCAGGTAAATAAATACGGCGATGTTCTTTTCGGTCAGGAACTGCCGGATGCTCAGGACATGGTGACCAGGTGCACAATTTGTCCTGCCACAACTCTCGTCTCTTCTCGCGCACTGAGCAAAGCAAACGCTGCAGTATCTCTTTGAAGACTTACTGATTCCTCGCCTGATTCTGTTCTTCTCATATCGAAGAATGGATAAGTCCCGTAACTTTTCAGGCGGACCTTTATGTCTTTTTTAGTATTAAGATGCTTTTATTTGTACTATTGTAGGCTTTAATAAAATTATGAGAATATGTGTGTACGAGAGAGAAGGAGAGAAAAGGGGGAGAGAAAGTGAAGGGGGAAGAGAAATAGAGAGAGAGAAGGAGTGAAACGGAGAGAGATAAGGGGAGAGGGAGAAAGAGAGGATAGGAGAGAGAAGAAGAGAAGGAGAGAGAGGGGAAGAGAGAGAGGGGAAAGGGTGAGAGAATGAGAGAGAATGAAAGAGCGAGGAAAGTAGAGAGAAAGAAGGGAGAGGAAGTGAAGAAGAGAGAAAAGTAGAGAGAAAAGCCGAGAGAAGGAGTGACACAGGGAGAGAGAGGGAAGGAGAAAGAGAGAGTTGAAGAGAGAGGGAGAGAAAGAGAGCGAGAGAAAGAGAGAAGGAGGGAGAGAGAGAGAAAAGAGAGAGAGAGAGGAAGAGAGAGAAAGAGACAGAAACACTGAAAGAGAGGGCTAGGTGGATGGTCGTAGGTGTTCGCGGGTATTTCCAGGCTTATGCCTTTTTCTAGCGCGCAGACTTGGGTTTTAGCGTAAGCCAAACAGTCGTTCTTTTAATGCCTCATACTTTTAACGATTAGGTTCAGTTCAGTTGTTATTTCGCATTATTCCTTGTTAACCCTGGCTAAATATGGCTTATGCGTCTACCGAAAGCTTACGCCTCGCTATGTTTATATCCGTCCCTGTCCGAGTGCATTAGCGCGCAATAATGCTGTCAGCCGAATTGTGCAGATAAAAGTGTCAGCTTCAGAAATACTAGAATCAATGACCAATTCCATGAAATACATCAAAACTAACCAATAATAGCACGACTGTATACACGCTAAATACATACATGAAACACACACACATACACACACACACATATATATATATATATATATATATATATATATATATATATATATATATATATATATATATATACGTGTGTATGTGTCTGTAGTATTAATTAAAATCTAAAATTCATCTTTATTATTACTCAGACTCAATCTTTTGATATGATGTACTCTAAATACAAAGACATCTTACCTTAAAAATGTTATCTTCCAAAAATACGCTGGTTGACATGTTTTATTATTATTATTATTATTAGTAGTAGTAGTAGTAGTAGTAGTAGTAGTAGTAGTAGTAGTTCAATTTGATTGTTTAACGGCATATCAACTCTGTATGGGTCATTTAATGCTGAAATTTAATTTTCTTAAGAGTTTTGAATTAATAAAAATATGATTTATGTTATTCTGTTTACACAGTTGAATACATGGTATTTGATACTCAGCTTTTTTGCATATACATGTTTGTGTGGATATAATTAATACAGGCATTGTGTTTTATGTTGAAGTTTGAATACAATGTGATTTCTTTAAGAAATTTTAGGTTATTATATAGATGATGTCATGATAGAGTTCTTTCATGTTGGTTAATGTATTGTTGGTAATTTTAGGCATGTCTGATTAAATAAATTACAAACATTATGTCTGCTTATTTTTAGCATAATCCGTTCATATTTACGGATATTTTTTCGTGTATTATAATTGAATAAGGCAAGAAATGTGCTGTAACAGTAAGAATCACTTTTATTTCCCAAGTATTTTCTATCTCTTTCTGAGATCATCATCAGGAGTGCAACTGGTAAAGTAAAAACTATGTGTCGCTATTCATTACTGATTTTTTCTTCTTGTTTTTAAAGACAACGGTTTACATGTTATAATTGCATTTAAACGCAAAAAAAGAATCATTAATGGATAGCTACACATACTTTTTTAGCTGTATTTACTATAGGTGGCAACATTATTTTTTTCAAAAACGTATAGCTGGTAATATTATTTTTCCAAAAAAGTATAGCTGGTAACATTATTTTTTTCAAAAATGTATAGCCAGCAACACTATTCTTTAAAAAAAAAACATATATCTGGTAATATTATTTTTTCAAAAACGTATAGCTAGTAATATTATTTTTTTTTTTTTTCAAAAATGTATATCTGGTAATATTATTTTTTCATAAAGGTATAGCTGGTAATATTATTTTTTCAAAAACGTATAGCTGGTAAAATTTTTTCAAAGACTTATAGCTGGTAATATTTTTCAAAAACGTATAGCTGGCAATATTACTTTTTCAAAAACATATCAGAGGCCTTGCTGTTGGACGTAGTCTATCGTCATACCCAGGACGCGGATGTAGTTTATCGTCTCACCCAGGACGCGGATGTAGTTTATCGTTTTACCCAGGACGCGGATGTAGTTTATCGTCATACCCAGGACGCGGATGTTGTTTATTGTCATACCCAGGACGCAGATGTAGTTTATCGTCATATCCAGGACGCTTAGATGTGGAATTATACACGGAAATACTGATTAAAATTATTCAAATAAATAAAACAACGAACCAAATTTTAATTAGAATCTTTCTCATCCTTTCCACACGGAATTTGTTTCTCAACTATAGAAGTTTTAAAGCAACAAAAAAGTCCTGTATATTAGCTCTCAAAAATAAGCTAACTTCGATATATATTCCAGTACGTTCATACTCTGGTTAAATTTTAGTCTTATACGGGCGTATGGCCGAGAGATTAGAACGTTAGCATTCTGGCCATGAGATCAGGATACCAATCACACCATTGTTGATCATGTAATATTGGCATGGTGAGTGGAACCTAGCGAGCGGTACAATTGGAAAATGCTTGAAAACCACGCCAAGCCCTGTGTGTGGAACTGTATACACAAAACCTTTAAGGCAATTTACTCACGCACGCATAACTCTCCCAGCTATAAATAGGAGCAGGTACTGCCTTTTGGAGAGGGAAGTTTCTAGCAGTCAGCTCTGACAGTCGGAGCGAACATTTTTGTTGTAACACTCTTGTTTGTATTACTGTTTCTGTTAATATATTTAATTCCTCTCTTGTGTCTTTATTTCTGGCCCTAACAAGGTCACAACAAAACTGTTAGCATATGGTTGGGCTGTAGCATGAAGTCATCGTGACCGAGGGTTTGTGCGTACTGGCCTTGTTTAAAGTGTTAATCACGCCAGATTATGCGTTCTCTCTCGAAGAAACTGTAATTAAGTTCTGCCCAGGAGAATGGCAATAGAAACGACGTCTGTGCAGAAACACAAATGATTAACTTGCCACCCGTGACGACAGGCATACTCAGAAAAAAACAACCATTATTATTATTATTATATGGTAGAAGCATTTTTATCCATGAATATTTGGTTTTGGTCGTTTCCATGGAAATTAAGGGTTATGAAATATCGTGGTCAGTCTGGAAAGAGTTGAGTAAATAATATTTATGCCGCTTCTTCTTTCTTACAAAATATAGGCAGGAAAACCTACAAAAGTCGAGAAGGAGTTAATCTTAGGTTGACTATCCTATTCTTATCTTAATCTTTCCGTGACTGAGGAAGATTCCACCATTCCTACACAACCCCAAAAAATCATCTGTCACTCATATTCTTTTCCAGTTACTGTAATAGCGCGTTTGGCCTATCGGATCAAAATTATCTCTCCATGACAAAATATATATATATATATATATATATATATATGTGTGTGTGTGTGTGTGTGTGTGATAATATCAAATACGTAAGTAGGTCTTTTTAATATAAATTATGAAAAAGATAGGTCCATGAAGAGAGCTCAATGTATCAAAATACAGAGCAATATTGAGTTTTTCCTTTGATATATATATACAAATATGAAGATGACAGTGCAATAAAGATGAGAACAACAGTTCGAATGATGCAAATAGTAACAACACCTCATCTATATATATATATATATATATATATCATCTGTCTATATTTCTGAGATGAGGTGTTGTTACTATTTGCATCATTCGAACTGTTGTTCTCATCTTTATTGCAATATTCACGACGTTTCGGTCGTTGTACGCTCCAGCCTTTATCAGGGGATATACGTTGGAAGGAATTTCGAAACAAACACTTTATTTAGTCCTGAGGAAGACTGGAGCGTACAACGACCGAAACGTCGTGAATACGGCAATAAAGATGACGACAACAGTCCGGATGATGTAAATAAAGTAAATATTTACAATATCTCATCTCGGAAATGTTGACATGTGATAAAAATATCGATTCTGATTTTTGACCAATTTAAAATTCTCAAATTACATTTGAATAATACCATGGAGTTAATTTCACTACTTTATATTTGTTTATCTGGCCCAAACATTTTACCAAGAACAAACAATGACTGAATTAAAAAAAAATCAATCAGAAAAAGTCAACATAATAAATGTGGTTTGGTTGGTTTGGTTTGGTATGTTTTACGGCATATCAACCTCAATGGGTCATTTAATGCCGACAACTTTTTTTTCCTGGTAATATTTTTGTTTTGTCAAAAATCTATTTCTTTTAATATTTTTTTCCTCAAAAATGTATAGCTGGTAATATTATTTTTTCAAAAACATATCGCTGGCAACATTATTTTTTCAAAAACGTATTATCAGAGGCCTTGCTGTTGGACGTAGTTTATCGTCATACCCAGGACGTGGATGTAGTTTATCGTCATGCCCAGGACCCGGATGTAGTTTATCGTCATACCCAGGACGGATAATACATGTGGAAGATATAAGCAAAAAATTCCCACATCCAAAACAAAGAACTTCTAATTCTCTTAGGATTTCTTCGCTGTTGAGGAGACACATTCTTGTCTTACACTCGTTTCTATTTGTGTGTACTTAGTTCAATTTCTGTCTATATACAAGCGGTTTCTTCCCAATGTAAATTCAGAATTATTCTAATATCTCTCCCAAATAATTCAAGTTTTCCTAGCAGTTCAAATAGTTCTTTATGTTTGTTTTACTTTATCAAATGATAGATACTAGTAATTTATATACATTATTCGAATTTAAAAAAACTTCTTGTTCTTGTTACTTATGGCACTATGAAAAATAACGACAGATATGTATATTCTAAACAAACAACATTCAAACAATTTGATCTGTTTGACAAGATGAGTTTTTTGGGGTTTTTTTTTTTGTTTTTTGGGGTTTTTTTTTTGGCTTTTGTTTTTTTTTTTTTAATTGAAACTCTTTCCTTACTTGCACATTTCCATTTTTCTGTCTTCTGCGACTAAGCGGCTCCAATACGAAAAAAAAATGTTTGGCAGGTTATCTCTAAGGAGCTCAATATCGGCTGACACGTGATTTACTGAGGATGGAAAGAAAGAAGACTCTCGGATTTTTGAAAGCTTTGTCGCGTCCACGTAAGTGACACCTGCCAAGCGATAAAGTTCATTGTGCGCATGCGTGACTTCCTGTGCCGATAAAGAATTTCTTTTCTTAATTTTAACGTTATTTTGAAAAAAGACTCAGCACATCCACGATATTTTTTTTATTTGTCGTCGCCTGATAATATTTTTCTAGCATTTATTTAGATAATAGTTATACACTATTCATGTAATATTCATATAATATTTATATAATATATCGTCTTGCAAAAGAAGCCGAGCGCAATTTTTAGAAGGTAGTGTTATATCTCTCTAATGGATATATAAAATACTTTTATAAGTATACCTGTATAAGTATACCTGAAAACCTGCATAAGTATGAATGCATGGAGATTTTTGTCTGCAAAATTGGTTTTATTCATTCAGCGAAACAAAAAATAAAGTGAGCTATAGAGAAACAGATAGATAGATAGATAGATAGATAGATAGATAGATAGATAGATAGATCTTAGCATAAAATAGATAGATAGATAGATAGATAATGAACAAAAAGACATAGATAGATAGATAGATAGATAGATAGATAGATAGATAGATCTTAGCATAAAATAGATAGATAATGAACAAAAATAGATAGATAGATAGATAGATAGATAATGAACAAAAAGAGATAGATAGATAGATAGATAGATAGATAGATAGATAGATAGATAGATAATGAAGAAAAATAGATAGATAGATGAACAAATAGATAGATAGATAGATGAATAGATAGATAGATAGATAGATAGATCTTAGCATAAAATAGATAGATAGAATGAATGATAATGAACAAAAGACATAGATAGATAGATAGATAGATGATAGATAGATAGATAGATAGATAGATAGATCTTAGCATAAAATAGATAGATAATGAACAAAAATAGATAGATAGATAGATAGATAGATAATGAACAAAAGAGATAGATAGATAGATAGATAGATAGATAGATAGATAGATAGATAGATAATGAACAAAATAGATAATGAATAAAAAGATAGATAGATAGATAGATAGATAGAAGATAGATAGATAGATAATGAATAATGAAAAAGAGATAGATAGATAGATAGATAGATAGATAGATAGATAGATAAGGAACAAAATGATAGATAGATAGATAGATAGAATCTTAGCATAAAATAGATAGATAGATAGATATATAGATAGATAGATAATGAACAAAATGATAGATAGATAGATAGATAGATAGATAGATAGATAGATAGATAGATAATGAACAAAATAGATAGATAGATAGATAGATAGATAGATATGATGAAGATAGATAGATAGATAATGAAGAAATAGATAGATAGATAGATAGATAGATAGATAGATAGATAGATAGATAGATAGATAGATAATGAACAAAAAGAGATAGATAGATAGATAGATAGATAGATAGATAGATAGATAGATCTTAACAGGATAAAATAGATTGATAGATATGAATAAACTAAGATAGAGAATTAGAGAGAGGGAGAGATCTTAACAGCTTAAAATAGATTAATAGATATTAATCGATAGATAATGGAATTTTTTGTGTGCAATATATAGTAGAGCTGGTATTAAGTAATTCTTTGTTTACCAATTTACGAAAAGAGTATCTTTATCTACTTTTAGGAAGCATCTTCAGTAAATTGACCATTTTGGTCTGATCTTTTTGAAAGTTTTTGATCTGACCATTTTTGATTCCGACCATTTTTGATCTGAGAGTTTTTGATTCTGACCATTTTTGATCTGATCTTTTTTCATCTAACCATTTTTGATACCGACTATTTTTGATCTGACCATTTTTGATCCGAACATTTTTGATTCTGACCATTTTTGATCTGATCATTTTCCGATCTGACCATTTTGGATTCTGACCATTTTTGATGCTGACTATTTTCGATCTGATCATTTTTGATCTGACCATTTTTGATGCTGACCATTTTTTATCTGACTTTTATAAAGAAAGAGCATGATAGGGGGGTCAGGATCTTTCTGGAGTGGTGTTCATTTCCACACGAGATCTGGAGTGAGCTGGCGTCTCAACAGATGCTCTAATGCCACTTTCCAGATCAACAATTTTATTGGACGTGGCTTCTCTGATGTTCTGGTGTGACACCTAGTGTAAAGTCTACTTTGGTATCACTTAGAGTGGACCCAATATATATTGAGGTCATCGCCGGTCAACTTCTCTTAGACTAAAGGATTCTTATTAGCATTAAATTCGATCCAGACGAATCACGTGGTGCATATATAATTCTGCTGAAAGGAACTGACACGTTTTGGTATATTAATAAACACCTTTATTGTTGTCATATTCCTGGTGAAATAAAGTTAACTTTTTTTTACTTTTCTTACATATAGTACTACTGACGAAAGCTGAAGGGTAAATCGGCCGTAACGCTGTGCTAAAAACATCAAGAAGGGATTCAATTATCTGAATAACAATTGGAAACATAATTTACTTTTCATCGCAATACGTTCTAAAAAGAGGTTAATGACATTTCCTAGCAGTGCTAACCATTACTAAAGGTGGCACAAATTCTGATTTTCAGTCGGTTCATATAGAAAATAAATTTTATATGACAAAATATGGGAAAAGTATGGCGTGACAGACCTGCAATTAATAAAAGAACACTTAACCGATGTTGGATGTCAGTTCAAACATTTGTGTTTCAGGAATTTGAAAATCAAATGTTCGTAATGACAGACAAAGTTGCTGTAGAATGTTCACAAAAGTTGGTTGTTCTTTCTTCTGCAATGTAAAATATAGAATTCGGGAATAATGTCTGTGTTCCGTTTCCCCTTGGACTAGGATTGCCACTGAGATGAAAGTAAGATTTTTTTTCTTTGTATTTATTTGGGTACAATATTCCTTTATCCTTTGCCCATTAAATAGTCAAATACATCCAAAACCTCGGGGATTAAATTTCTTAGTTCCTTACTCAACAAGAAATGGAATAGGTCTGTGGGTATATTTCTCATCCCTCCCGATTGCATGATGACAGTCTATATTTTTCGCAAACTGTTCTCGTTGGAGGTCATAAAGAAACTAAAATTACAATACCAAAATCCCACTTAGTGATATATATCCCGTGAACGTAAGTGACCGATTCTTTCTTAGGAGGTCAATCGGTTTGTTGCCAAGCGATCTCAAATTCATTTCATGCCGTTTCTTGGGAAGTCATTCTGTTTTATGTCAAGCAACCCCAAATTCCATTTCCTGATCTTTCTTCGCCAAAACAAAACTCAGTCCAGATAGGAAGTAAAACAAAAAAAGAGAAGGGGGAGAAGGAGAAACACAATGACAGCACGTCTCTTATTAAATTTATTGTAGTCTGTTTTAACAGTTAACATTGAGGGGCATGTCACAACATATATATATATATATATATATATATATATATATATATATATATATATATATATATATATATATATATATATATATATATATATAGTGCTGGTGTTAATAAACAGTGCTCGATGTGATACAATAGAGGTATTAAGCGTATATTAATAAATATGGATATCTTAGAAAAAAGTCTAAGTTATCATGATCCTAAGAATATATATATATATATATATATATATATATATATATATCATAATTAAGTAATTCATCGAGTTTAGAAGAAACCTCAACAGAATGCAAAAAGCACTGGACGGCCGTTTCCACCACGGAATATGTGATCTAGCGAAACTATATCGAGTCTAATTCGTAACCTCTTCGTAACTGTTCGGATTTCAATTCTCAGTAGTGGATGCGCACTGCTGATGAGTCCCAAATATAGGACCAAACGGCCGTCCAGTTCTTTCTGCATTGTGTTGAGGTTTCTTCTAGACTCGATGAATTACTTAATTAGGATTATTTCAAATCATCCTAATTAAATATATATATATATATATATATATATATATATATATATATATATAAGTGAACATTGAAGTCAACACTTAGAGGCGACAGTCTGTTTCATGCTAGATGCAATCGTCAGGCCGACGATGACGATAGCATGAAATAGACTGTGCCTCTAAGTGTTGACTTCAATGTTCACTTTTATATTTACACACGCTCTATCTCTGATAATGAGCACTTTATCCCATAAATATAGCACAAGCTAAGAGTAAATTTCTTCATATATATATATATATATATATATATATATATATATGATGAAAAGCAAGTTAAAAGTGCTCAACAGAAAGTAAAGCTATTGAAACATAAGATAAACGAAGAAGAAAAAAGTAAAACCGTGTCAACTCAAGTTTCACCTCAAAATTAAAAGATGATCAGGCCGGTTTTAAAAGAGATACAGTAAATCATGTAACATAGCACTGTCCTTTCAAAATAAATTTGGAACATAAAGGATGTACAGAATAGCCAACCGAAAAGAAGATATCGTTAGTGTTGTGGTACGATCCACCTAATTTACATATTGGAGTACCGACCATATAAATATGGGTTGGTACCGGGAAGACAGGGGAAGGAACAAGAGATCCAATCCAGAGACTCTGCCCGACTGCGATTAAGTCAACCCATTCTACAGGAACAGTCTTCCCAAGAATATACCAAAACTAACTGTAAATATTGTGTACCTTTTCCTTGTTTCAATACATTTTGTTTACGTACATTTTGTGTTGTATTATTATTATTCCATGCTTATCCAAGCTTCAACAGTTAGGGAAAGTAACAGCTATGCAGGGTGGGGGGAGAAATATTTTCACCACTTTATCTCTCTTTCTCCCCATCAACAGCAGCGGGTGTATATATGAGAGTGTTTGAAATTCTAGACAGCACTTTTAGTGCTTGTATTAATAAAATAGTGCTTCATGCAATATAACAAACCTATAAACTATATATAAATAAATATTAAAGCAATCTTCAGGCGAAGAGCACCTGAAGATTACGTTATTCATGAAACTCATAGTCGACCTAACAGTTGATGAATATATATATATATATATATATATATATATATATATATATATGAAAATACGATAAATAACATGTAAAAGAATAAAACCACGGTAACTCATACATTTCGCTCTTAAATATCGAGGACTCGATTCATTTTTTTTTTAATCTAACGTCGTTCAGATTGGGTAAGTATCATAATAGCACTGCTCTGTCTAGATATAACTGGGAAATAAAAGATGTGCAAAACACCAACTGAAGGTAAGATTGTTTAACGGCATATCAATTCCTTATCGCTCATTTAATGCCGAAATTTAATTTTCTTGTGGGCTTTGAAGTATTAAACTTATGATATATATCATTCTGCTTTCACAATTGTATACAAGGTAAATGATACACAGCTTTTGTGCATACATATTACTGGTTGGACGTAATGTGTGTTTTATGTTGTAGTTTTATATATTTTGGAATACAGTCTGATTTCTTTAAGAAATTGTAGGATATTATGTGGATTAATATCATGAAAGATTTCTGTCATATTGGTTGTTTGGTTGATTGATTTTGTTTAGCTTTATATTAACCACTTATTTAATGCAGAAGTCGAACTATTTCGAAAACAATTGTATGGCTCCAACTAAATGTATACTACAAATAGGTATTGTTTGTCATTTTACTATAAATATGTATTCTTGGTATCTTTTTCATATAAAATGTATTTTTATAATTTCATAAGGTTTTGTTTCTATTTACGCATTCTTCGGACACATCTTTAATGTTATACACACCAGACTTACGTTGGAATTTCAAACCGAACCCTTTATTTAGTCCACTGGGGTAGATTGTTCTCGTTCCGGGTGCCATGCCTCTTCCGGATATCTCAGTTTCAGTTGTTTCCCTTTAGTAACTCAACTCACCAATGTAAATAGAATAAATAGTTACAATAGCTCATCTCATAGAGACAGATGTTTTGTTTTTGTTTGGGGATTGACTATTGGACTATAGCTGGGACCCTAACCGGTGCTACCACCCCGGAGTCAGGGTGGACCTGGGAACAACAGTCATAAGGATGTGGTTCCACTCTCCTCAAAATCTTCAATCTCTCGAACAGAGGCTTGCTGCCGGATGTAGTTTATCGTCATACCCAGGACTTAATGCTTCCAAACCTACGCTCAGTATTAAATAAGAAAGAGGAAGTTATGACAAGACGTTGGTACGCAAAAGAAATATTTAATATATGGGTCTTAGCTGACATCTCCATCCGGGATAACAAAACAAAAACAACGAGTTCTCCATATTTAAGGCGTAAACGGCGTGCTTCACATGAAAACGATTGAGCCTGGCTTGACGATTTTGAGAGTTTTATTTCATTCGGTTTTACTTTATTTTTTAGACAGGAAATGCCGCTATTATTCAACCAAACATGTTTGAATTTAAATATATATATATATATATATATATATATATATATATATATATATATATATATGTATATATGTATGTATAGTCGACTCTCCTGTCGAATTCGACGTATGAGAGTCAAGCAGATCAGTTCCTAGGAAACTGACAGCCCGACAACAGCACATGAGATTTGATTATAGTGGTGAAGGCTTCGTGCAGGACCATCCACACTTTTTGAAGGGTCGAATAAGGAGACCTGGTGCACTAAGTGCCACAAGGTCCCCAAACGACCCTCCGCAGGTTTTTGTATTCAGAGTTGTCCTTCTCCTAGACCAGTTGCCATCCAAGGCTATAGAACCCAGTCTGTCCTGTTATTCACCCATAGCTGGAGGGAAAAGAAGAGGATTCACACGTTTCCCAAAGGTATTAGCATGTAAGTGAATGTAATGGATTCGACTGGAATACGAACTCGGCTCTTCGATTCCTCAATCCAAGCCGCCATCCATTACTCCACCGTGCCTCTCTCTCCCTCTCCCTCCCTCTCTCTCTCTCTCTCTCTCTATATATATATATATATATATATATGTGTGTGTGTGTGTGTGTGTGTGTGTGTGTGTGTGTGTGTGTGTGTGTGTTTCATTGCATTATTATGCTATTTTAAAATAGCACTGTTAAAATCGGGGAGCTTAGCTACCAGTGCATTGTACTTTGTGCATAGACATAAGTGCACTATTTCCGATGCATTTCGAAGACTTCTCACCGGGGACTTATTCAACCTTTACCGTCAGGTGACCCCGAAAGAATTAGAAGCCCTGCTCGGATTCTCTTCTAGTCCTGTTATTAGCGCTCACAATCTTTACAATATCTATATCTATAATACAGAAGATGTCTGTGTGTGTCTGTCCATGTATGTATGCTATTTATGCACGTCCACATTTCTCGACCGATTTTAATGAAATTGTACACACATGTTGCAAATTTAACAAGATAGGTCAAGACCAACTTTTCAAGCACATGGCCACCCACCGGATTTGACAGAAAAATCGATAAAACTGAAGGTGTGTACAACTTATTGATAAAACCAAGGCAAAGTTAAACGCGAAGAAAATTTTTACTGGATGAGCTGATGTTCTTTGCACTTAATGCAAAACTCATGTTACGAGGTTTATGTAGAGTGTTTGATAGTTTTCCTGTGGCACTGGCTTAACGCAAAAAAAATCTGTTAAAAAATCGGGTTTGTCTTACTACTTAAAATAAAACTTGAATAACTTTTCATTTTGTTTCAGTTTTCTTCAAATATGTCGCAAAAAAATTACCATCAAGATCGTGTGGTTTTAGTCCTGATTGCTTCCCCGCGTATAACAAAAAAAAAACATGAAAAACTGTTCAAAAAGCCAGTTTTTCGACCACAACTCCCTGGTTTTTCATCCAATGCTTTCCAAATTTGCCATGTAAATTACATATGACATACAAATTTTCTTGCGACAATGTTTGGTTTAGATTATTTTAGTTAAGTGGACAAAATCTGCGACAAACTAGGTCCAAAATTGGCTTTTGCCATTTAGCCAATAGTTTCTTCATATGATTCCATCCTAAATTGGCATTCGAACAACCTTTGATGCAAAGGCTGTTTGAGGAGGATTACTGAAGCGTCAAAAGGGAAAATTTCCCGACGAACGTCTTATTAGCCTCAGTTTTACAGTAAACGTGCGAAGAAGGAGGGGGGCGTTCAAGCGTTTGCACTTGCAGTTGAATCAACCTCTGATGTTGCATCTCTGTTTTTGTCTCATTATTAGATTTGTGAACAATTTGAAAGTTAGGAAATTTAATGAATATCTAAAACACTAAAACAATTTAATCCCGAGCAACGACCACACAAGAAGTTTTTACCGATGGAATTCCTTTATTAAGAACAATCAAACACTTACGAAGGACATACTGTAAAAAAGATAAGGGGGTAGTAGCTTAGTATACCAAAGGATGATGCATACAAGCGGGGACGCTGGCAGACATTTTTAGACACGGGGTGCGTGTATACAGGGGTGTGCAGTTATGCAATTGTAGCCATGTACACCCGGACAACGCAGGGTACTTTGGCTACTAAGATAATAAAACTACCAGATCTCCTAGAGAAGATATTAAAGGAAAACGAGAAGAAAGGACTAACCATCAATTGCAAAGAAGACAGAATGTATGGGCGGCAGCAAGAGAAAAAGCCCGAGATATGAGATACAAATTAGTGATATCAAAATCAAACAAGTAAAGTTTAAACATCTGCCAAGTGTTTTAGTCGAGGAAGAAAAATGTGACATCGAAATCCGAAGCTTCGTTGGCATAACGAAATATGCCTTTCAAAAGCTAAGCAAAGTATTCTTCTTTATGTGCCCTGACGTAGGTGATAATAGCTCTCCACAACTTCCTATTCTTCGTAGCTCTCAATAAATTTTATCTTTCTGTTATTTCTCCCAAACCCTGTTCCGTCATCCAGTTACTCAAGCTCATTATTTCCTCTGTCTCTCTTCAATCTGTCCTGTAAGTATCAAAATTTCCAAGCCCTCTTTCCTCATGGCAATACCAAATGTCTCTTCCTGGTGTTAAGTATAAGTTATCTTTTTTGTTTCCATTTTCTCTAAAACTTTGTCGTTGCTCACATGTTTGTCACATGTTATCCTCAGCATCCTTCAGTGAGAACGACATTTCTATTGTATCTCTTCATCTTTGAGATTGTCCAACATACACTGCCATACAGCAGGACAGATATCACATAACTGTTTTTCTGTTTCTTAATACTCTGCTTAACTTCTGGAGTGTCTCTTTATTATCCCAATGACCCTTCGGATTTCAGTGTCACACTTTCAGTCTGATATTTACATTTTTATGTTAGTTTGATTGGTTAATTTGAAGTATAAGCACCAAAAGGCATCGGTAATGAAAATGTTCCATTACGGTGTGAAATTGCCTGATTATTTCGAAAATGACAATAAAAACTTCGCGCTCTATAACAGTTCAGGAGTTATGAACAATGCAAGTTCGATCTCTTTCGCGTCGTCCGGCCGCCATTTCTGGTGTTGGTTACATACATTTGCCTCGAATAATAATGTGCGGAAGCTTACTTAGTTAACGGTCTTTTTACTGCTTTTCGTATTTTACATGTCTTGATTACTGCGCAATTTTCGCGAAAGTTATTTTAAAGTACGCTTTCTTTTTTTCTTTTTTTTTTTTTTTAAATGAAGCTTTAAATCGATAGTTTTTTTTTTAATTGGTATAAATTCCTTTTTTCCAATTAAAAGTATTGTTTCTTTGTAGAAGTGAATCTTTATTAAATAATGAATAGTTTTTTTTAATTGGTATAAATTCCTTTTGTCCAATTAAAAGTATTGTTTCTTTGTAGAAGTGAATCTATTAAATAATGAATAGTTTTTTTTTTAATTGGTATAAATTCCTTTTTTCCAATTAAAAGTATTGTTTCTTTGTAGAAGTGAATATTTATTAAATGATGAATAGTTTTTGTTTTTTTTTTAATTAGTATAAATTCCTTTTTTCCAATTAAAGGTATTGTTTCTTTGTAGAAGAGAATCTTTATTAAATAATGAATTCTTTTTCTTTTTTTTTTCTTTTTTTTACTAAATTGGTTTAAATTTGTTATTGAAATAATTGAAAGCTTTTCTAAATAAACATGTCATAGGTGAACTCTTTTTCCCCCCAAAAAAAAATCATTAAAAAAGGAAAACACCATTTTTTTTTTCACCTTTCATGCACGTAATTTTTATTTTATTTCAATTTTCGTATTTTAAGGAAACTTTCACGATACAATTTGAAAAAGTCACTGGATCTGACTAACGCCTTTATCCACTGTCCCATGTGTCCTCAATACCTGGTTAAGGCAGTGGAGAACTTTCAGAGGGGAATTAACAGGAGATCTGGAATCCATTAGACATGGCACGTGGAACTAGAACAGTCTACGCACAGCGAGCGAAATAAGGGGTTCAGTTCGACATTCCAACCACCTGAAGAAGGCCGGAGCGTACAACGGCCGAAACGTTGTGATAAACATGGCGACAAAGTTGAGGACAATAGTCCGAATAATGTAAAGGGTTTGTAAAGGGTTTGGAGACTTTGACACTCACAGGACATATTAAAGGAAAGAGAGACAGAAGACAGCAACGAATAACCTACCTGATGATTTTGTGTAAATAGTTAGCAAAGGACAGGAAGTTGTGAAGAGCCATGCTCGTCCACGACCAGAGGGGAAACGGTACATAGAAGAAAAAGAGGCGGATTTTCTTCGAACCTGATCCTTGGCCAGTATGTTTACAAAGATGCATATTGTTAGAAAATAAGTCTGATTCATCCCCTCCAAAGAATAAAGCAATCAAAAAATAATTCTAATGGGGATTTTTTTTTTTTATAACTGTTCGCCTGTATCTATTTTCGCAGGTAAAACATAAAAGGAAAATACAATATAAAAAAAAATAATGTCTGGGTTTTATTTTTATTTTCTTCGCCTGAGAGAAATAGTTTTAAAAAACCCACGGGATTTTTTTTTTTATTTTGTCTGTTTTGTTTTTCATTTTTAAACAAAATGAAACAACATCGACTCAAATTTCATATGCAGTATTTCGGAAGTTTGAAAAAAATAATTACGTGACTGAAAAACATCGAAATCAGACGACCAAAGCCGGATGCAAACAACACAGTATTTTCATGATGTTATCAACAACAAAATTGAATCCAGACCTGATATAACATCAAGAAGGAAAGAAAGATTTGAATTGGTCATTACTGCGCAGGTGCAGATAATATTTTCACTTTATAAGTGGCGCAGGCGCAAATAATATTTTCAAAGAAAAGAACAAAAAGAAATATATCGTATTTATGATAACTGCTGGCATTATTTTATACCGTACGATTTCTTTTATTTCAATAAACATTTGAAATTAATAATCAATGAAAAAAAAAGATTTCAGACACAAATTAAGCACGACTGGATTTATATTTATTAGTAATTTTTGGACTAGTTTTTCTTTCATCTTAATTTCATTTGCCTTTTATCTTAAAAACTCAGATCGAATATACTTAAACTCGCAAGCAATTTTTTCTCAGGAACTCAACAGAACTACCAAATCCAACGGTTGCAGCAACAAAAATCCAAATCTAGCTATACAGTCTTCTTTCTTATTTTTCACCCGGAAACCCAGTGCCGCCATATTTACAGACACTAGTATTTCTAAAATGACCTGTCTCTTTAAGACAAAGTCATTCTTGGGTATCCACATATTATTTTCTGTCAACCAAGAGAGCGCAGTCTAAACTCTTATTTAACCCATAGATAGGGAGAGTAGAAATGGATTAATGCCTTTTCGAGAGGGCTTTTGTACGAAAGTAAACCAGCAAATTAGGCCTTAATTCCACAAATAATAACCGTACTCTTTTTTAATCATATCACCCCATGCAAGGCAATAGAGCCACTAATGCACAAATGGGTTACTGAGGGTAAAAGAACCGAGAAGAACCGTTAGGAAGCGAGAACAACAGAAGTGTAATCAGGAAGGCGGTAGATAACGATTGACATTGCGTTTAAATTGTTGAAGATCAAAATTGGCTGGAAAATGTTAAATAATAGCTTAGCCGAGTATGATTTTTAGAAGTGTATCTCGGTCCTGACTTCCAGAGGTTGACATTCGGGGTCAGATGTAAGCCATAACAAGGAAGTTGATTTTGATTGGCTGAGCTAGCGTGACAAAGATCGATAGGTGAAAGGTTTCGGGGAGTTGCTTCATACCCGTCAAGTGATATAGACGTGTTCTCTTTCGTGTCCGAAAAGGCTCCCCCAGTGAGAGAGTGCGCCCCCACACCACGACGGATAGTTAAATAATGAACATATCGGCATGAATAATAAAAATAGTTAGGTTAAAATTCTCTGTGTTTGAAGTCTTTCATTGCTGAACCAAAACAATTAGCGATCACCGGCTGAAAGAAGACAAGATGAGACCACCACCCCCCACCAATATGCAAGAGAAAGCATGAAGCCGGAAGGAAGTTCCACAAACGAGAAGTCCGAGAAAAGAAACTGTTAGTATAGAACTTACAGCTACATCTGGCCAAATCAACTGTAATTTTTTGGAGACCTTACTGTCAATCTAGTACTGCGCTTAAATTCATAAAGCGAAGATTTCATCATAACAAATTTTCATGAAAGTATTTATAGAAAAAACACAGGGAAGTTACATTACGGCCGTGAAAAAATGACTGAAGCTAAGACGCCAGGTCAGGACCAATAATATTGCTGATTCTTCTTTGCATTTTATCAAGAATCCCTAAATATACAGCAGTATCACCTGACCATATGTGGTAGAAATATTCAATGCATGGACGAATGGTAGACTTATAGATATTTAAGATAGATTCTGGAGAGAAAAGGTGTCTTGTACGACACAATGAACCTTTCTTAGCAGCTGACCTAGCAATGAATTCAATATAATCTTTTCAGTTCATAAGGAGCAACGAGTAACTTACCTGGAGGTTAGAATCAAATCCTGAAATTTGAATGCGGGATCGAATCTAGCCGAATGTTTTGTTTGTTTTTGTTTTTTTTTTTTTTTTTTTTGTTTTTTTATATATGCCCTATAGTTCTGGTCAAGAAATGAATAATAAAAAATGCTTCGTCCAATAATAAAATTTCAAGATAAAAATAACATTCATTTTTCTTTGTTTCCAGAGCATTTATTTTTCGTTTTCAAATGATGGTATGCGGTGTGCCTAACCGCAGATCACACAAGAGGGGCTAAGAGACGAAAAATCTTCGTTAGAAACAGAAAAGCATGCTGGATTGCTATGTGATAGCAACCCTCTTATATGGCAGCGAATATTGGACAATCTCCTCACGGATGAGGAGAAAACTGGAGGAAGCAGAAATATGGTTTACAGAAGGATACGGAAAATTCTATGGACGGAACGAGTAAGCAGCAATTAAGAAAATGGCAACAGAAGGAACATATCTACTTGGAATCATTAAAACGCGGCTGTGGTTCTTTGGACATATTATGAGGAAATGGGGTCTGGAAAACTTAACCCTCACGAGGAATACTGACGGCAAGAGAGATTAAATGAAGGCTTTTGTGTCTTTTAGCTGAAGAGCTTGTGTGGAGGGATAGCGGAATGGGTGCGGTAACTTTAACAAGATGAGAAAATCTACTTAGAGTCACACGAGATTGCAAGTAAAATTCAAAAATAAAACATTTATGGAATTAACGGTAATGTGTGTTTAGGGTGTGCCAAGTGGTTTGATGAAATTGAGTATTCAGCTTACCCAGGGAGTGTCTCTCCAAAGGAACACTGGCCAAAATCTTACTGTATCCTGTGGGTGAGACAGCCACACCCAGTTATGAGACTGATGATGATGAGTAAAAGTGGTAAAAGGGAGATGACATTGATGGCAGTGAATTAGAGAATAGTAAAATGGTTGCCTTATGAGTATTATTTTTTACCTAGTATTTCTTTTCTCCTATTTTTTGTTGCTACCATTGAACCTGTATATTGTATATACCATTTGAACCTACCATAGCTTTACCTTTGAACCATTTTGAATTTTTTCTGCCTCTACCACTTAGCATCTAATCTTTTGTCTCTTCATTGCTTTGTTAGTAAAGCAAGAATTTCTTCAGTTAAAAAATGCTAAATATTTTCTTAGACTATTCTTTTACAGTGTTTATAAGAAATATGTTATTGTTATTAGCATAATGGGAAGAAATGAAAAACAATGCCTCCCCCCCAAAAAAAAAAACTTAGAGAAAAAAAAAAGAAACAAAAATTATAAAATATGTAAAAAAAAAAAAAAAGTCATGTCCTAAAGGGACGCTGCACACCGAAAAAATTCACACCAGACCATCAAGGGAGACAGGTGCAGGTTTGATTTAAGATGGCCTCCCCAACCGCCAACCAAAGATTCACATAAACGAACCAGTCGCACCTGTGATTGAAAGCGTCGGAAAAATATATTAGACGCATTGATATAAACACCCACTTTAGTGAGAAGATGAATTTTCCCCTCCACACATCACAGACGATAATACAAGGTCCATGTTTTAGGGCTCACGGAGGCACATATACGCACATTGGCTGAAAGCAACTGACAAAGTACAGGTGTGCAATAAAATCCAATGCTAACTTTAAACTTCAAAGATTTTAATGCAATGTCAATCGATATCTAATGTCTTGCTGATTACACTTCTATTGTTCTCGCTCCTTAGTAATGTTTCTGTTTTTTTTAATTCTTCCACACCTCCTTGTGTTTTAGTGGCTTTTCTGCTTCCTTGGGGTAAATTCGATTTTAAAAATGTCAGTCTTCCAAACAGATTGGGTCTGCTTGCCTTGAGAATCAGCGTTTGAAAATTTGGTATCTATTAAATTGACTTTTGCGTGCCATTCAGACTGAGATAGATAGATAGATAGATAGATAGATAGATAGATAGATAGATAGATGAACAGACTGAGATAGATAGATAGATAGATAGATAGATAGATAGATAGATAGATAGATAGATAGATAGATAGATAGATGAACAGACTGAGATAGATAGATAGATAGATAGATAGATAGATAGATAGATAGATAGTGAAAATAATGTGATAGATAGATAGATAATGAAAATAATGTGATAGATAGATAGATAGATAGATAGATAGATAGATAGATGAACAGACTGAGATAGATAGATAGATAGATAGATAGATAGATAGATAGATAATCAACAGACTGAGATAGATAGATAGATAGATAGATAGATAGATAGATAGATAGATAGATAGATAGATAGATAGATGAACAGACTGAGATAGATAGATAGATAGATAGATGAATGAACAAACTGAGATAGATAGATAGATAGATAGATAGATAGATAGATAGATAGATAGATAGATAGATAGATAGATGAACAGACTGAGATAGATAGATAGATAGATAGATAGATAGATAGATAGATAGATAGATAGATAGATAGATGAATGAACAAACTGAGATAGATAGATAGATAGATAGATAGATAGATAGATAGATAGATAGATAGATAATGAACAGACTGCGATACAGAGAGAGAGATGGAGGTTTTATTCTTAGTTTCTTTTCTCTTATTTATTTTTGTTTGACCATTTCTTTCCTTTTATCGTTTTTTTCTTTCTTCGTCTTTACTAACTTCTCTGTTTATTTCTATCTTCCTTCTTTCCACCTTTTCTTCTCTCTTTTTTTTTTCTTTTTTATCTCAAATCACTCCAAATTTCTGTATTTTATCTTTCGCGTTGTCTTTCATTTGTTCTTTCTTACTTTTTCCCGCTTACCGTTTATCTCCCTTTTTACTTTTTTTCTTTGCCTGTTTAAATATTTTTTTGACATTTTCATTTATCTATTCACCACGCCCACTGATCGTTCATTAAAAGTCTACACCTCGTTCATCTATTTTCTTCCGTGGGACAGAAGTTGTGGGAGGCGAGAGAAGTAGTGTGCCAGTGACTTGATGGAATCAAACAGCTAATGAATCTTTCTTCACTTCGGTACAGTAAACAAACGATGTGCAGGTGTTGTTGTTTTAAGATAATAGACAACGACTTTTCAGTTAGGTTCAGTGAATTAAACACAATAAACAAAATGGCGCCCAAATGAGATAAGTTTGTTGATTTGTTTAGCGGGAAAATGTTTGAAGATAAACTAGTGGAGGAAGAATGGAAGAAATAGAAGTAAATTAAGAAAGGAAGAAAAGACCAGCCAAGGTAGAAATGAAGTTACGCAAAAGCAATGATAAACATAAGAAAAATTTCAAAAGAATTGAATGAATAAATCATCACGAGAAAGGAAGTGATCAACGAGTCACAGAAAAAGAAAGAAAGAACAAGAAAAGTGAAAAAAAAAGAATGAAAGAAAGATCAACAAGTAGGAGAAAAATAAAAAAGGTGAAGAAGAAAGATCAGTGCACAAGTCCAGCAAAGAAAGAAAGAAAGAAAGAAACAAAGAAAGAAAGAAAGATCAATATTGCCGCAACTTATGAAAAATGAAAAAGAGAGAAAATTAGAAAAGGTGAAGGAGAAAGATTAGTGTACAAGTCCAGCAAAGAAAGAAAGAAAAAAAGAAATAAACAAACAAACAAACAAGAAAGAAAGACAGAAACAAAAAAACAAAGAAAAAAAAAAGATCAAAGAGTTATGAATTTTAAAAATAGAAAAAGGAAATGAGAAGAGAAAGAAAGAAAGAAAGAAAGAAAGAAAGAAAGAAAGAAAGAAAGAAAGAAAGAAAGATCAATAATTCAGCAACTCAAGAAAAATGAAAAAATAAGAGAAAAAATAGAAAAGGTGAAGGAGAAAGATTAGTGTACAAGTCCAGCAAAGAAAGAAAGAAAGAAAGAAAGAAAGAAAAAAGAAAGAAAGAAAGAAAGAACGAAAGAAACAAAGAAAGAAACAAAAAACAAAGAAACAAAAAAGATCAAAGAGTTAAGAATTTTAAAAATAGAAAAAAAGAAATGAGAAGAGAAAGAAAGAAAGAAAGAAAGAAAGAAAGAAAGAAAGAAAGATCAATAATTCAGCAACTCAAGAAAAATGAAAAAATAAGAGAAAAAATAGAAAAGATGAAGGAGAAAGATTAGTGTACAAGTCCAGCAAAGAAAGAAAGAAAGAAAGAAAGAAAGAAAGAAAGAAAGAACGAAAGAAACAAAGAAAGAAACAAAAAACAAAGAAACAAAAAAGATCAAAGAGTTAAGAATTTTAAAAATAGAAAAAAAGAAATGAGAAGAGAAAGAAAGAAAGAAAGAAAGAAAGAAAGTTCAATAATTCAGCAACTCAAGAAAAATGAAAAAGAAGAGTAAAATAGAAAAGATGAAGAAAGAAAGAAAAGTGTACAAATCTCAAAAAGATTGAAAGAAAAAAAATCAGTAATTCAGAAATTGCAAAAACATAACGAGAAGCGTGAAAGAAAGAAAGAAAGAAAGAAAGAAAGAAAGAAAGAAAGAAAAAAAGATAAAACCGTCATGGAAAGTGAAAAATAAAGAGAAGAGAGTGTGGAACAAAAAAGAAAGAAATTTTTCAAACGTAACACAAGTGTGCCTTCTTAAATCTTAAAATTCCGCCCACCCCCACCAAAAAAAAATATGACAACCTACTCAGGCAAGCGCTAATCAAGATATGTTACCCTTCAAACTTTCGTTTAAAATGTACAAATCTTAATAATGACGTGTTTTCTTCCGAACAGCCCAACACATATCCCAACTGCCCCCAGTTGAAATGCCAAAAATATTTAAGCGAAAACTTAACTGACAGCTCATTTGCAAACCTGACAAGCGAATTCTGCCTCTCTTGACATCCAGGAAACGCCACAATCGAAGGTGTAACATTTCAATGTATGTACCCATCTCCTCAAACGCCAAAATGCCAATACGTATTTGGAGTAAACATTATTATCGAAAAATCTTGATTGGGCGAGATTGATGCGTGATGCTAAGTCACCACCGGAGGGAGTCAAACAAGTTAATGATGGGTAATGTAACTATTTATATGGCGAAATGTTTTTACGTCAGCCGGAGAGTACGGAATAATTAGCACGTGCCAATATCCCAAACTGAACTGGTTCAGTTGTTTTATCCCATTTACTTTTATTTATTTATATAGATCATCATGGTACCATGCCAAGTTCTTCGTGAAATCTATAGATTAGAAGAAAGCTATGATTCCTTGGGAGTCACCATTTCCTCTCAAAGTAACGAAAGACAAGTAACTATTGGTTTAGTTTTGGCTTGGTTTGTTTTGTTTTAAAACATATCAATCACAATGGGCTATGTAATGCTGACAATTGTTATTCCTGGAAATATTTTCAGTATCTGTCTATATTTCTGAGATGAGGTATTATCTACACTATTTACATTGCTCGGACTATCATACTCATCGTTGTTGCAATATTTATCACAACGTTTCGGCCGTTGTACGCTCCGGCCTTCTTCAGGTGGTTGGAATGTCGAACTGAACCCTTTATTTCGCTCGCTGGGGTAGACTGTTCTAGTTCCACGTGCCATGTTTAATGGATGTCAGTTATCAGTTATCTCCTGTTAATTCCCCTCTCCACGTTCTCCACTGCCTTAACCAGGTATTGAACTCAAACTCTTTGGATCCTGTCATGGGATCTAACCAACTTTATCCACTCTGCCATGTTAAGTTGTAAGTTACTTCTCACCGATGGTATACGGAGGGAATGTGGGTGGTTCACTTCGATGTAAGTGGCATGGCGTGTTCATGTTTGCCTCGGCGGAACCAGATGTCGTTCGTGCGAGCACTTTCCGTGGAAGTGGCGACAGAACATTGAGAGGCTTGCCACACTTTGCTGGAATTTTTTTGGCGGGTATAAAACGCTCCATTCCAAAAAGGGTCCAATCAGAGACAAGGGCAGTAGTTTTTAAGGCAGCATGCAGGAAGAAGGTTCTTCTGAGCCAGAATTCAAAATCCATTTGCCGCGTTAATTTCTATACCACTGCCTATTACGCCACCAAGCTTTCGTCTCGAAAAAGAAAAATACGAATTCGCATACAAAATTTAACCTGTTTGCTGGTAAATATATATTCTTGCTGTTAAAACAGCTGAATCAGTTTATGTTTTCTCGTAGAAAAACATCGATAATACCTTTTTTTTTTATTTTAAAACGATTTGTCATAAAATCAACTAAGATATGAAACAGAATATTTAAATGTAACGCCTCCATACAGAACCGGTGCGTACTACCCCTGAACACCCTAAATAGAAGGGAGGCAAGCGGGATTGGGGCCCCGGCAGTGATTTTTGACCTTCAACATCTTAACATTTGTTTTTTCTACCTACATTTATATACGTTACAAATTAAACTAAGCACTACTGACTATTAAAGAATGAACAAATTTTCACGGGTTTTGATGCCATTCTAAAGTTTTTTGTTTTGTTTTTTTTTTTTGTTTTTTTCGTCCAAATCCGTGAATTTGTTTCGCTCATGCAATAAAAAAAAAACACTATATAAAATTCACTATTTCATACTCATAATATTGAATATGTTAAAATTATCCAACTTTTTCACAGGAAAATTCTCAAGCTGATGTTAAAAATTACCGCAAAACATTGCTGATTTATACCGTTGTGCAAATTAATTGAAACAAAACGAACGATTCCGTTATCATTTACTTTTGTTTCGTATTTTTCCAATGAAACATGACCCAGTGGACATGTTAGTACTTCCTATGTCCATTCCACGAAGTCGTTCCTTGCAGATTGACCACAGATTCTCGATTGGATTTAAATCAGGAGAGTTTCCGGGTCAATCTATAGTACTTTCATTTGTTCCCTGGCAAGCCGTGCCAGTGTGTTCGTGCAGCGGTACAATTTTCGTACGCTTCCTTAAATAATCTTCCATCACAGACAATTCCCGTAGGACAACTAATCGACGGTCGAGACAATAGTGTCTGGGAGTGATGAAAATCTTATGCAATGACGGATGACGCAATATTTTCCAAGGCCAAACAAATTTCATCATACACTCCGAAAATAGATTCATATTAATGCACACCACTGCAAATAACCTAATCTGAGGAAAAAATAAAAATCCATTACACCCTACCACTCCAGTGGGTCTAAAACTGACCCTATGGTGAAAGAAAGGAACTAATGCAGTTGTTTCAATTAATTTGCACAAGGGTGTATTTAAGATAAAATGATCTATTATGACATGTCTCTAATCTGCATGTAGATACATTGTATTTATTTTCAATTTTTCTGTTTTTTCTCTGTAATGGATTGATTAAAAAAAAGTTTTCCTTAAAATTGGATTGGTATTTTTTGTATCGGATTTGTCAAAATTTGTATTGACCCATTTTTTTTTTTTTTTTTTTGACTTGTACTTGACTGACCACATTGCAAATTTCCATGGCATCTTGGAAAAGATAATGTAGTTGTTTGCCATTGCTTTCTCTACGGTTTTGGAATTCAGATTTGTCCTTCTCCTAAACTGGTTGCCACCCAAGGCTAGAAAGCCCAGTCTACCATATTATTCAACCCATAGCTGGGAAGTGCAGAAGCCGAATCATTCCTTTCCCAGAGGCATTAGTGAGATGCAACACACTAGAATGAAATTTGAACAGTAATGTAATCCTACCAATCGTTTACGATGGGTGGAAATCCATTTTGAAATGTGCTTTAGCCTCAACTAAATCATTATATTCTTGTAAATTATCCCATTTTTAAACCACGTTTCTAATCTGTCCCAAAATAGCAAAATGCGTTCACACAAATGTCAGTATTTTCTTTACAATTGGCTTCAGTCAAATCATCGAGAAATCCATCTTACAGCTTTATGTCCCTTTTTAAAGCTGTGGCAGGTAATGAAGATCGGCTGAATTTCGTTCATTTTTGAGCTAATCCTTCAATCGTGACAGTACTATTAATATTGAGCTCCCAAATAAAAGCAGGTCATCGTTAAAATCAACAGGAAAACATGTTATCAGTGCAATTCTTAAGCTAAAATTACCATTTCTAAAACTTTCAAACTTTCTTCGATAATTTCTTTTGTTTAAATAATCTATCTATTTGTGTAAGGGCGTGCAGGTAACATTATAGTTATCGACACAAGAACAAAATCCAACAGGGAATATAACAAATCCTGATCAATAACAAAAATAATATACTATATAAACTACAAAAAACGATTACAAATTCTATAAGCCTTAACGATAAAAGCAAAATAATTAAAAAAAACAAGACACCAGAAATTAAAACGTGAAGACGCGATACTTGAAAAAGAAAATCGACACGTGAATAAACCAAGAATTGAAAAAAAAAAACGAAACATTTTTATATCTATTTCGATATTAGTCAACATATTATTACAAATATCAGCATTTATTTTTAAGAATTGAATTAGTGAGAATTGTAACAACAAACTAAGAAAGTTCGATTTCAGATCAGAAAAAAACTGTTCTTCCCTGCGGCGACCACTTGATCAGTTGAAAACTTAGAGGGGAAAGGTAACAAAAGGACGTATCAGTCAGAACCACGTCGCTATTTTGGGATTCTTGGCCCGAGTTGCAACGATTGAACTGATATAAACTATCGGAAATCAATTGCCTTCTGAAAATGGAATCATCTCTACTTTGAGGAGGTTCTCCAACTCCTTCAGAGTATTGTCGAACTGGTTTTGGTGCCCATCGGACTTAACGACGCATAGCCGTGGGAAAAAAAAGAATAATTTGCTTAAAGCAGACGATCGTCTTGGGCGGGTTACTATCGCAGAGGACTGAATCCAAGAGAGGCTTTATTGATTTCAGAAACAAGATGAATTTTTTTTTTCTTTTAATTGGGTCCCCTTCAACATCGTCTACCTCTTCTTATTTGTATTTCTGGCTTCTCTACAATAAATTGTTAAGTACCTGAATCTTATGGAGTCGTTAATTAAACTGAAGTGTAAGATTTTCACTTCGCTTCTTTATTCTTTTTTATCGTTGCTCAAATCACTTCCCAAATTCTGATTCCCATACGGCATCATCTGCTTTTCTTATCTACATGTGAAGATGTTTTTAAAAAGATAGGCAGTTTTGTCCAGGAGAAATGAAAATAGAACATTGAAGAGGGGTAGAGGTTTATCCCTTGTTTCCTGCTTAGGACTGGGTTTCCGGTTCCTTCTAAAGTCTACTTCAACATTATATGCTTTTAACGTCTCCGGCTGAGCTGTGAAATTTTATTCACTAATTATTTTCTCTCATCTCCCAATGGGAGTAGATAGGTTCGTCTATCGTCCGGTTCACACTTCTCTCCCGTCATTTGAACAGGAGTAGAGGTTTATTCCTTGTTTCTTGATTAGGATTGGGTTTTCGGTTCCTTCTAGAAGTTACTTCCACATTGTACTCTAGCTGATCTCTAAATTCACTAATTAACTAAGTTATTGTTATCTTTCCTGTATATCACTGAAAACTTTCATTCTTGCCTTTTCTTACGTTCATACAATACCACACCAATATTAACATTACCAATGACTTTTCAGGCTTTTTAGAAATTACTTAAAAGCTGTAGAATTCATATTAAATATTAATATAATGATTTGCAAATAAATAAATAAAGGGAGACTACTCTGTAGTCAGCCAAACTCCAACTACAATTAAAATTTAAAGTTAGCTTTTCTTCTATTAATCCCTCATCAGAAGAAGTGTGGCATAATGCCAGATAGGGTAAAATAATAATTTTATTTCTTCTATTTTCTCCTAAACAAAAAAAAAATAATGTATCAAAAAACTGCATACATCAGAAAGTGAATGTATTTTGAAAATACGTTCACTCAGTTATACATTTTTAATACATTCTTGATATATTCTAGACTGGTTTGAACTTTGGTTCAAAACAATCCAACCTGACTGTTTTCCGGAAAAATTGTTTTAAGAGCAAGATTTTATAAATTTCAACTGAAACTAGTACTGACTGCTTAGTCAATGAATGCTAAATGTTTCCTTATAAGGAAACAGCTAACATTACCATTATCAATGACTTTTTCGGGCTTTTGAAAAATTACTAAAAAGCTATAGAATTCATATTTAAATATTAATGTAATAACACATTTACCTCGAAAAGAAAATACTGTCATAATAAGTGTTGATGTTACACATTACATCAAACAAAAAGTTAGGAAGGAAATCTCCAACAGTATTGGAGAGAAGAACAACTACTAGTGAACTTGATAAATTTATTTTCCTGAAAAATTGTTTGAAGAGAAAGATTTTATAAATTCCAACCACCAACATCATTAGCTTCTCAGTCAATGAATGCGGAATTTCCTTATAAGAAAATGGCTAATATTATGATTGGCATTAAAGATTAGGAGAATAGATAAGTCAAATACAAGCAATACAACCGATATTTATTTCACTTTGTGGTGTAGTATTATCAACCTTCAAAACTACATCAAATGTAGTTATCATATTGGAAAGAGCAATAACAGCTACTGGATTCAAAACCTGTTTTCCTGAAAAATTGTTTTAAGAGAAAGATTTTATAAATTTCAACTATCATCAGCAAGGAAACGGCTAATACTGCAATTGACTAATGCCAATGGCAATTTTTGCCATTTTGGTTTGTGGCTACAAGCCAAATCGATCGTTAAATTTTACAGATTTATTGCCATTAGCAGTTTTGCGTACGAATACAGACATTTTTTAGGTATTTGTTACAAAAAGATTTATTCTAAATAAAGAATATATATATATATATATATATATATATATATATATATATATATATATATATATATATACAGTGGTATATATATACAGTGGGGGAAATAAATATTCGTACACATGAAAAATTGTATTTTTATAAATGAAAAAGCCTTAACTAAAACAAATTTTGATACATTTTATGTGTAATGATACATTTTATTACAAAATAGTAATAAACTTAATTAATTCTTATTTAACAGAAATTAATGCATTTTTTCATTTTAACAGATGAAAAACGTATTCGTCCAAAACAAAAAAAGTATATTAACTTAATTTAATACTTTGTGGAATATCCTTTATTGAGTTCAACAGCTGCCAGTTTATTCCTGCACGTCTCAACTAATGATTTACACACATTGAGTGGTATTTTGTCCCATTCTTCTTGGCATATTGTCTTCAAATTCTTGATATTTGTTGGTGGTCTTTTCCCAATTTGAATTTTCAAATCTCGCCATAAATTCTCGATTGGGTTCAAGTCTGGGGACTGACTTGGCCATTGCAAGATATCAACGTTACTTTCAGCTAACCATTTCCTTGTAGATCTAGCGGTATGCTTAGGATCATTATCCAGTTGGAAAACCCAATCAGGAGGTAGCCGAAGTCTCTCAATAGAACACATTAAATTGTCTTGCAGGATTTTCTGGTATCTTTCGGCATTCATCTTGCCATCTATTATTGATATTCTGCCAACACCTTTTGCAGAAAAACAACCCCAGATCATGATACTGCCACCAGCAAACTTTACAGTTGGCAACATGTTCTTTGGTAAGTAAGCTTCAGCGTCCTTTCTCCACACATGATTTTGATAATTATGACCAAACAACTCCATTTTAGCTTCATCTGTCCATAGTACTTTTTTTCCAAAACGAATATTCTTTATCGTTATGCTCTCGAACGAATTTTAACCTAGCATTTCTGTATCGTTTCAAGAGGAGTGGAGTCTTCCTTGGAATGCGTGATTTCAGACTGTTTTTGCGTAGTTCATTACTTATTGTACGCTTGGTTACTTTAATCCCTAATGCACGCAGATGTTCCTGCAGCTTTTCTCGGGTAACCTGTAGATTTTGTTGGATCTGGCGTCCTAATATCCTTGGTGATCTTAGAGAAATCTTCCTCGGAGCACCTGTTGGTCTTTGGTTTTCGACTCTGTTACGAGTTTTAAACCTTGCAATGAACGAAGAAATTGTAGTAAAAGGAATATTCAGTTTGTTAGAAATCGTTCTGTAACTTTTCCCATCTTTCCAAAGAGACAAAATGTGTTGTTTTTGTGAAATAGTCAATTCTTTATCTTTAGGCATTATTAAAACCTTCTTGTGAGACTAGAAAATGCATAATGCTCTGATAACGGCTAATAGCGTTAAGTATAATTACTGATTACTGGAACATTCTAGAATATACTTTTTTCATAATTAATTGATTATTTTATTCTAATAATTGATTTGTACGAATACTTTTTTCTCTAGTTAGAATTATAAAAAAAATGCATTAATTTCTGTTAGAATAAGAATTAATTAAGTTTTTTTTTTTTTAAGCGTTTCACCCCAAGCAAGGCGGGAAGCCACTAGGACGCAAGGGGTTACAGAAGATTTGGAGCAAGATCAGATAGGAGTGATAGAAGAAAGGATGAGGAGAAGGGTAGTGGATAGATCAAGGCAACTGGAGATGTTGATTGACATTACATTTGAATCGCTGGAGATTATAGCTCTCAGGGAAACTGGAATAGGGAAGGGAGTTCCACAGGCAAGAGGTGCGAGATATTGGAGTAGAAGAGACGGCTACATTTAGGAGTTTCGACGGTGAAGGGATAAGAGCGAGATGCCAGCCTCGTAGAGCGCTTGAACTCATGAAGTCTGGGAACCAGCGAATATGTGTCTTTATACATAAAATGTGCCGAGATTTGTTTTATTTAAGGCTTTTACATTTATAAAAATACAATTTTTCAAGTGTACGAATATTTATTTCCCCCCCCACTGTATATATACACAAACACATATATACATATATATATTTACATACATATAAATATATATACACACACACACACATATACATATATATATATATATATATATATATATATATATATATATGTGTGTGTGTGTGTGTGTGTGTGTGTGTGTGTTAATTGAAGGATAAAAATGTACTAATTAATGCAATTACTGGTCCGGTTTTCTTTCATTTAAGTTAAATAATTATGAATCTCAAATGATTGTGCATGCGAAAAAATTCCATATCATTTTTTTTTTCAAAGTTAAAAACCATTTTTTATACTTGACAAAATTAAATAAATGTTCAATTATCAATGACGTCAGAGCAGTTTCAAACTTACAACTAAGAACCAAGAGACTAAGACGAAGACTAATAACTCGGTGAAAGTTAGGTAGGGATCGATTTACCTCTGTTAGAAACAGAACAAATCAATCCCCTATCCAATTTCTAAATCGATGACAAATCTATAATGTTTGATTCTGACAAGTGTCACGGACCAAGGAAGGCCTAATCTACAAAAATTATTTCCCTAAAGAATTTTCTCTGTTTACTTTTTATTTTCTTTTTCTTTTTTTTTCTTTTTTTTTTTTCATGAGTGGTACCAGACTATTCAAGTAGTTCTTAAGGTTCTCTCGCAGATCGATTCACTCGTTCGAGACTCGCTGAGGGCCCAACATTTATTGGAATCTTTCCAGACTAAGTGAAACCGTATTTAATCCATTATGTATTTTTCTTTCATTAAAAACTTTCGTCTGCCCTCAATGCAGAAATTTCTCTTGATAGAGAAAACGAGACTCTCGTCATTTGGATAGCATCCGTGATAGAGAGATATGAAAAAAGTCACATAGATAGATAGATAGATAGATAGATAGATAGATAGATAGATAGATAGATAGATAGATAGATAGATCATGGAAACTAGAATATATAGAGATAATGTGAAGACTTTGATAGATAGATAGATAGATAGATAGATAGATAGATAGATAGATAGATAGATAGATAGATAGATAGATAGAAAAAGAACTAGAATAGATAGAAAGATAAGAACAGACTGAGATAGATAGATAGATAGATAGATAGATAGATAGATAGATAGATAGATAGATAGATAGATAGATAGATTATACGACACTTGGAACGGCTCATGGTAAACATAATAGACATTCCTTGTCTGTTATATTTAACAATATATGTTTGAACAATGATCTGCTGTCCCTATACACTATATATATATATATATATATATATATATATATATATATATATATATATATATATATATAAAGTTAAGCAGTTTTTGCAGATATGGAAAGTACGTGAAAACCATACCACCCCAGATTTGTGGAGTGAAATTGGGCAGATAGATAGATAGATAGATAGATAGATAGATAGATAGATAGATAGATAGAAAAAGAACTAGAATAGATAGAAAGATAAGAACAGACTGAGATAGATAGATAGATAGATAGATAGATAGATAGATAGATAGATAGATAGATAGATAGATAGATATGAAAAACTGAAATATATAGATAGATTATGGAAATGCATGATAGATAGATAGATAGATAGATAGATAGATAGATAGATAGCATATAAAGAAGGTTAAATATGAACAGAGACAGAAATTCCTGAAATGCTGATTAGCATAATGTGTGGCACTGAAAGAAATCCAATAGCATTAAACGCACATTTGTCACAACCTTTGCTTTGTAGGTCAATAAAACAAGTCTCTGTGTGCATCGATATAGATTTACAAGTTTTACAAGTGTGTACAGCAAAAGTACATGTTATGATTTCAGCTGCGTTTTCGTCTGGAGATCCAAGCATGCGTGGGTAGGAAAATGAATATAAGTTTGCATATCCAAGTATTAAACACGTCTGTAGACGCGAAAAAAGAATATGGTTTAACGCCATTATCTTCCAGCTATCGGATTTGCATGCTGCAATGACGTCAAGCGCGATGCTACACGAAGCAAAATTTTCTCAGTGCAAACTCTAACTACCAATTGTTGAATGCTTTCAGCATTATAATATTCAGTTTGGAGTTTTTTTTGTTTTTTTTTAACAATGAGATTAACTCTATTATTCGGACTATTGTCCTCATCTTTGTCGCCATGACGACAAAGATGAGGACAATAGTCTGAATAATAGAGTGAATTTCATTGTTAAAAAAAAAAAAAAAAACGTTTCGACCGTTGTACGCTCCGGCCTTCTTCAGGTGGTTGGAATGTCGAACTGAACCCTTTATTTCGCTCACTGGGGTAGACTGTTCTACTTCCTCAAGGACACATAGCACACTGGATAAAGGCGTTGGTTAGATCTAATGACAGGACCCAAATACTGTGAGTTCAATACCCGGTTAAGGCAGTGGAGAACTTTCAGAGGGGAATTAACAGGAGATAACTGATAACTGACATCCATTAAACATGGCACGTGGAACTAGAACAGTCTACCCCAGTGAGCGAAATAAAGAGTTCAGTTCGACATTCCAACCACCTAAAGAAGGTACATAATACCTCATCTCAGAAATATAGACAGATACTGAAACGTTGTAATAAATATGTGGCGACAAAGATGAGGACAATAGTCCGAATAATGCAAATAGTGTACATAATACCTCATCTAAAAAATATAGACATATTATGGATTGTCATTATTTGAAGATGTAAAAGAAAATGAATGAAACAGAAGAAAAGAATTTCAACACGGAAATACCTTCTTGTACTTTTATATTACTAATAAAGAATTAAAAAAAAAAATATCAATGTCTACACATTTGAAAAATAATACCATCCAAGCCTTGTGAGTGTAACTGGGTATATATATATATAAGCAGTTTTTGAAGATATGGAAATTGCGTGAAAACCATACCATCCAAGCCTTGTGTGTGAAATTGGGTACACTAACACCTTCGATAGCTGTGTTAACACAAAGTCACAAATCATCGTGTCCGAGGGCTTGAGCGTGCTGGCCTTGTTCAAAATGTTGATCACGCGAGATAACAAGCTCTTTCCCCGAAACTGTAACTAATGTCTGCTCAGCATAGTTACAGTATAAACCACAGAGCAGGCGTCTGCTATAGGGATTGACTAGCCACCCTAGTAGACGGACGTCCTCGAATAAGAGTGGCAAGCTATAATATATATATATATATATATATATATATATATATATATATATATATATATATATATATATATATATTTGAATAAAAAACAGACCACTTTAAGGTTCCATGTGATAAATTATTTCACCACAGCCCTTTTAAAGGGCTCTGGATCATCAGACTTTACTTCCAATATGCTTAATACGGCCCGTCAAAAATGTGTAAATTTTTCATTTTTCATTTCAACCTTTGGAAGTAAAGTCTGATGATCCAGATCCCTTAAAATGGCTGTGGTGAAATAATTTATCACATGGAACCTGAAAGTGGTCTGTTTTTTATTCAAACATATTTGCTCTGAATTTACATTGAGCTCTCCGGATATCATCCTCCTTGGGTCTACCCAGACGGATTACCTAGTTTTGCATAAACTATCTATCTATCTATCTATATATATATATATGAAAGAAAAATACAGAAAAAAATAAAATTCTGAATATGCATTATTAATGTTAAAATAAAGCCGACGTCCGACGTTTCGGTCTATTTAAGACCATCTTCATGGACATTTTCATTTAAACATAATTAACATTATAACTTATAACAATTTAACACAAAAGACGATGGACATAAGAGCCCAACTAATTCAGACAGATATCAAAGCTTGTTGAAGATATAAGAACCAATTGATCACTACGTATTCCAACATCAACGGTAGAGATTTCTTTAATTGTTTATAAAAATTTTTCATTCGACTTTTTGATATTTTAATTTTTGGAAATCATCTTCGAATACGTCTTAACAACATCGCCCACGTGACGACTACGTGATCATATTTAAACAGAACGCTGATCTGTATAAAATTTCAGTTATCTGTCTGAATTAGTTGGGCTCTTATGTCCATCGTCTTTTTGTGTTAAATTGTTATAAGTTATAATGTTAATTATGTTTAAATGAAAATGTCCATGAAGATGGTCTTAAATAGACCGAAACGTCCGACGTCGACTTTTTATTTTAACATTAATAATGCATATTCAGAATTTTGTTTTTTCTGTATTTTTCTTTCATACTGTCGGATTTATATCCATATATTTGCTTATATATATATATATATATATATATATATATATATATATATATATATATATAACAGTGAACATTGAAGACAATGTTCACTTTTATATTTATACACGCTCTATCTCTGATATTGAGCACTTTATCCCATAAATATTGCACACCTTAAGACTATATTTCTTCATCTTTATATATATATATATATATATATATATATATATATATATATATATATATATATATATATATATTCTATGTATCTACTCTCTTGATCTCCTTGTTTTTTTCTTTGACACTTACTCCATCGCCATTTATATATACCTTGTCATGAAACAACCAATTTATGACCCGGTTTATCTCAGTCCGTCTAATTAGCTTCTGCCTGACCAATTCCTGTTTTTGTGAACCGTTAATACGACAGATCATCTTCCATTAACCTCTCATTAAAGAGTTATCTAATTAAGGAGAAAATCTTTTATTTCCTTCTACACTACATTAAGCTCAACAAAACTCCGAAATTATTTGCGGGTAATAATTTTTTATGTTTTTTTTTTTTTTTTGTGTGTGTGTGTGTGTGTGTGTGTGTGTGTGTGTGTGTGTGTGTGTGTGTGTGTGTGTGTGTGTGTGTGTGTGTGTGAAATGAAGCATTTTATAAGATTTTTTTCGGAGAAATCACTTAATGCCATAAAAGCAACATTACTAGATTCAAATTACACTGGTTTTTTTTTTGGAGGGGGGGTTCTTTCAAACGAGCCTCTTTTATTCCTTTCTTTATTTTCGTTTTCACAAATCTTCGGCCGCAGTGTTCTCCGTCTTTTCCCGAATATTCATTGTGTTCTATAAAGTCGTGCGTTGTTCTGGGAAGAACATGAACTTCTCATCCCATACACATCAAATCCGATACCTGTGGATATAAATCTCCCGGAAATGTCGAATTCCGGATACCACGCGCTAAAATTTAACTTTCCAGTGAACTGGGTAAATTTCTTTGACACTCTTACGTCATATCATCTAAGCCTTAAATTCATTGTTACTTTTTTTTTTACTTATTAGTCATTCCCAGGTGCTACTAATCCAGAGCTGGTGCCTACTACCACCGAACCCTCAACGGGTGGAACCTGATTGGGGACCCCGGACAACGCTTTGTGACCCTCACTATCTTATCAACATTTGAACCAACAAGGTGAGGGGCAAGCCTTATTGAGGCCTGGGTAGATCTATGTGACCTTCGCTATCTTAACATTTGCCTTTTTCTATCTACATTGATATACATTGCAAATTATACTAAGCCTAAATGACTACTGAAGGATGGAAAATTTCCGGGGATTTTGAAGTCATTCTGGGTTCTTTTTTATCCAATTCTGTGAATTTGTTTTGATCATGCCAAGTCTCGAAAATTTTATATAAAATTCACTATTTTTTTTTTTGTCCATAATGTCTCTAATTTGTATTTAGATATATTGTACAGGGTGCGATGGATAAACTGTCGTCTAAATAACGCATAAAATGAAAAGAACACTGACATCTCATTTTAACAGATGTACAGGGTGCGATGAATAAACTGTCGTCTAAATAACGCAAAAAAGGAAAAGAACACTATCTCATTTTAACAGATGTACACGGTGCGATGGATTAACTGCCGTCTAAATAACGCAAAAATGAAAAGAACACTGACATCTCATTTTAACAGATATATTTACCAAAATTACACAAACATATTCTGGAATACTAAAGAGTAAATTTATTCAAAAAAATCGGCATTAGCTTCAACCACGGCCTCAAGACAACTTCGGAATCTCCTGCAACTCTTCTGAGCGGTCACCTTGTTAAAGTTGGTGAATGCTGTCATAATCCTTGCCTTCAGTTCATCTTTAATGTTACAAGAAGTTTTTTTTTTTTTTTGGCTTACACTCAACGGTGCTCCACATAATAATCAATGGAGGTTGCAGTCTAGGGAATTAGATGGCCATATGTAAGAGGTGATGAGATCGTAGAAAATGCCTGACAGCCGTGACTGGGTCCTCCTGTTTGTGTGACATGGTGCATGAGAGCGGCCGTGCAGGTATTCTCAAAGAAGGAGACGGCACGGTTAGTGGTGAGACGCCAGGTGTCATGGTTCTCAGTTAGGTTTGACTATTGGCAATGGTTAATATGACAGACAACAAAGGATTTTTTTTTTTCAGGCAATCTTTGGATCGCTTCTTTGGTGCCCCACTGCCACGACAGCCAGTGGAGATCTCGCCGTAAAATAAACTTTTATGCAGGCGATGATTTTCCATCCTGGAAACATGTCCAATTCTGCGCAGCTGAGACTTCAGCAGCATGGCCTCAATACTGGTGATCTTCGCTTTTTCAAGAACTTCGATACTTTGAGAAGAACTTGGAGACGAAGTCACTCCAGTGTATGTTAAGGATCGTGCGGAAGCAGCGCTGGTAGAACCGTTCGAGGAGTCTCAGGTTATGTCGGGAGGGGACCCATGACTCTGAGTCGTATAGGAGAGTAGCGAGGACGATAGCTCTATACACCCTGATCTTTGTACAGTCATCCAAATGCAAATGCAATGCTCACCCTTGCCAGTCTGTTGTCGACCTCCTTGTCGATCCCAGCATCCAATGTGATGGTACAATGATTATGTGGCGAGGACGATACTCATCCCGAGGCGCAGGTTGGTAGAGTACCTCTGTCTTCTTTAAATTGACTTCAAGCCCAAAAATCTTGGCAGCCTCTGTGAAACAGGAAGTGGTCCGCTGCAAAACCCCTTTTGTATGGGCAACAAGGGCAGCTTCGTCAGCAAAGGAGGGGTCTTGGATAAATTGTTCCAGGGTATCTGCCTGGGCTTTTAATCGTCATAGATTAAAGAGACCACCATCGAGACGGTATTTGATGGAGACTCCATCCTCATCACCAAGATCTTGCTCGAGCATCATGCTGAAAAAGTGTTATAAAATAAAATAAGACATATCTCGGCTGATTTACAGGCACATACGCAAGAGCGAGAGCAGGATGTGAACGGGACAAAACCCCGTCACAAAATGACCATTATCTTCATTTACAAATGTTCCCGACACTCGAGTTCCGGTCGATAAATAAAATAATAATTAAAGTGTTCTATTTTCCGTCCAATAAAAATGCTTCCCTCCTAATTATACTCGCTTCCTTTTTTGAGCCTGTTAAGCCATAAAACAACGCTATAAAAGGGGGTCACACGGAAGTTCAACAAGCAGTCCACAGGTGCCCAGGGTAGAGACCTGTCACGTTCAGCAGTTGACAGCAGGGGAGCGTCAACCACCGTCAACATGTGTGAACTACTATGAGAGATCGAACTAGATCCGAAGCCGGCTTATAAACTTTACCACAAGATAGCTGTCCCAAACCCACACGTTCCTGTTGAAATAAACCACGTAAATCTATTTCTGCTGTTGTCGTATTTCTTTCTTGCAACCATACGCTTGTCTATAACAATAGTGAAGAGAGTCGATGCCAGAACGCAGCCCTGCTTTTTACCGTAGGTGATCGAGAAGGGCTCTGAGAGATCACTGTTGCGTCCAAATTGGCCATGCTAATCATCGTGCAGTTGGATGATCATGTTCAGGAACTTTGGAGGGCAGCCGAGTCACCCCATGATCTACCTCATTCCTCTTCTGATTTCTGTGTTGAATGCTTTCGTCAGATTAATGAACGCCACATACAGCCCGTTGTTTTGCTTCTCCCGACACTTCTCCTGCAGCTGCCGGAGAACAAACACCATTGTGATTCTGTTGGTTCTGAAGCCGCTCTGACTCTCTGGAAGGTGCTATTCCGCGATGGCAGGTACCAGCATATTCAGCAGAAAATAAAATATATATAAATCACACACACACACACACACACACACACACACACACACACACATGTATATATATATATATATATATATATATATATATATATATATAATCCGGTATTCTTATTAATATTTTATTTTACAAAAGAGTGCTCAATGTAAATTTACAAACCATAAATATTATAAATTAACTGATTTAAAAAACTGATTTAAAATTTTAATATATACATATATAATAAAAATATATAAAACACACACACACACACATATATATATATATATATATATATATATGATCGAAATAAAAGTATAAAAATTAATATTACGAGACATATTAAAAACGGGTGAAGCAACCGGTTTCGCTCCCGCTCTTCAGACTTCAACGGGAGATTTAAAATTGACACAGAAAAATGTACAATAAAAGGAATTGTAAAATATATATATATATATACATATGCAAAAGGAACTAGAGACAAATGACAGCGAGTCCCAACAAACACTCACGTTGTTTGCACAAAGAAGGCTTGCGAGACCCGATGTAAAGTGCCTCCAGAACCTTTAGATGAAATAAAGAGCCAACACGGTGAACCAATCAACACTAAATTTGGCTGCACAATCTCTGCTATTTAAAAAATGTTCGCATATGGCGGAACTGTAGGTGTTCGGGACGAGTCCATTCAAAGGCAAGGTGTGGTTTCTAATTTTAGTAGGAACGTGCTGCTTTATTCTAGTGTCTAAGCGCTGAGTTGTTCTCCCTATGTAGTTGGCTCCGCAACTACAAACGTATTTGTAAATAATTGAATTAATTTGATGGGGAGGGAAAACGTCTTTACACGCAGATCGAAACATAGGCCGAGTTTGAAAAATAAGCTGAACTTCAGCAGAGAAAAAACAACAACGAACATTGGATGAAATTTGTTTGGCTATTTTTTCACATTTGGTACCAATCCAGGGTAATCTGAGGTAAACTGGGCATTTTTTTGACAGTGTAGAGCTCGGCACTTCTGAACTCTTCAACTTTACTACGGATAACTGAATTAACAGTATCAAGAGGATAACCCAAATTACATAGGGTATCCTTAATAAAGTCGATTTCATCGTTCAAGAAAGGCTCAGAGCAGATCTTTAATGTTCTATGTAGGAGCTCCCTTCCCATCAAATTAATTCAATTATTTACAAATACGTTTGTAGTTGCGGAGCCGACTACATAGGGAGAACAACTCAACGCTTAGACATGAGAATAAAACCACACGTTCCAACTAAAATTAGAAATCACACCTTGCTGTTGAATGGACTCGTCCCGAACACCTATAGTTCCGCCATATGCGAACACCTATTAAAGAACAGAGATTGTGCAGCCAAATTTAGTGTTGACTGGTTCACTGTGTTGTCCTGGTCACACTCTTTATTTCATCTAAAGGTTCTGGAGGCACTTTACATCGGGTCCCGCAAGCCTTCTTTGTGCAAACAACGTGAGTGTTTGTTGGGACTCGCTGTCATTTGTCTCTAGTCCCTTTTATATATATATATATATATATATATATATATTACACTTCCTTTTATTGTACATTTTTCTGTGTCAATTTTAAATAATCCCGTTGAAGCCTGAAGAGCGGGAGCGAAACCGGTTGCTTCACCCGTTTTTAATATGTCTCGTAATATTAAGTTTTATACTTTTATTTCGATCATTAAATTTTGTATCTACAAAAATATCTTTAAATATATATATATATATATATTACATGGAATAAAAATCCAAAGTTATTTCTTTCGAATAGGTATTATTAACTATACATACATACATACATACATACATATATATATATATATATATATATATATATATATATATATATATATATATATATATATATATATATAATATCTATTCGAAAGAGATAATTTTGGACATTTATTCCATGTAATATATATATATATATATATATATATATATATATATATATATATTGGGGGGTGTTATGTGTATGTGTGTTTGTGTGTCTTATGTATTTTTTATTTTATATATATATATATACATATAAGATGAAGAATAACTCACCAGATACGTACCCCTAAATTCCCGCGATTGTCAATTTCATACTACTATACGCAATGCTCAAGTGGTGATGAAGAATAAAGCAAGATGTATTTCTCTTGAATTGTCCCTCATCCGTGTCAGAAGATTGCATATATATATAGATAGATAGATATGAACAGACTGAGATAGATAGATAGATAGATAGATAGATAGATAGATAGATAGATAGATAGATAGATAGATAGATAGATAGATAGATAGATAGATAGATAGCTTGCTTGGTTTTTCTTTTTCTTTATTTCGGAATAATACATTAACTTTTTTCATCTAAAACTATTTCGTACCAATCAATTACAAGGCTGTATCGATTGGATAATGCCAAGTAAGGGAGTTCAGTAAAGGTCATAAGAATTTTTTTTTTCCAAATACCAGCAAAAAAAAAAAGATAAATTGTTTTAACAAAAGGAGAGATAAATGGCGCAAAGTGATCAGCCGGCAGTTACGTTGGCGTCGACTCTGCGGTCAAAGGTTAGTCGTTAACATTGACGCCTCGATGTGACGCATAATGACCAACTGTTCGGCCATTTTAAGAAGACAGCATCGACAAATGGACGCCATTTTTTTTTTTAATATTGAAATCTCGCCTTGCGTGCTTTGGGGTCGTCGGTTTATGAAAAGGCCATACCGAAGTGTCGTCTGTCAAACCGGATCTCTGCTACAAAAAGAGGATATTTACTGCGCCTTCTCTTTGAGGTGATATCTTTACACAGTGGTATTCTGGCATACAAGCAGGTAATAGATAACACTTTACAAGTAATTTCCCGAAAATGGTGGATGTAAATTACCCGTGAGTACCGGCTCAATTTTCGCACAGTCGATTATTAGTTGGTTGGCCAGTGTAAGTCAATAGGCAGACTAAGTTGAAACCCAAGGGAACACTAGTTTAGACCTATTGAACTCAAATAACTGATTAAAGCATCTTCACACACACACAATAATATATATGATGTATATAAAATAAGTGTGCGTATCATATATATATATATATATATATATATATATATATATTGTCATCCACAGACAGACTGTTTCGCTCTATCACAGCTCATCAATGTGGCTAGACGTCCGGTTGCCTCTAACTAGGATCGAAACCCGGTTGATATATATATATATAGTTATACGGATGTAAATTTGTAACCCAGTGTTATAAACTCACATCCATACAACTAAGTATGGTAGCTCTATCACTGATATTGGGCGCTTTTCAATAAGTACCAGACGTATATAATATATGAATAATGGATATATAAATCAGACGCACACACATATATACTTACAGATTCTACATATATATATATATATATAGATAGATAGATAGATAGATAGATAGATAGATAGATAGATTATCTACATATATACATATTCTGCACACACACCACACACACATATATATATATATATATATATATATATATATATATATATATATATATATATATATAATATATATAAACATTGCCATTTAAGAATATATGTGTATGCACAGATTGGCATAGATCGATAGCAAGAAAGAAAGAAAGAAAGAAAGAAAGAAAGAAAGAAAGAACAGATTGAGTAATGAAACGTGTAAGGAATGATATTGAAAAATAAAGAAAGAAAGAAAGAAAGAAAAAAACGTGTCCACTAAATTATCACACAAAATATTTATAAACCAATCACACTCAATAAAGTGTTTACATCTTAAAACACATCAATAAAACCATACATCAGAAAGATTTTTTTATTATTCATCATGATTTAGGTAGATACCGCCAAAATATCGTGCGGACGTAGTAGAAGACATACCACGTGGCTTTTTAGGGCCAATTAGGAAGAAATATATATAATTCTGCAGCCAATTTTCTTACAAAAAAAGTGTATAAAAATCACGAAGTCCGGCCCCGCCCCTAAAAAAATGAGACGCACAGATGTTACCAAGGTCCACGTCACTGTAGCTGCTTATCTTCAAGACCCTCATTCACGTCCACACGCAAAAAAAAGCAATGGTGCTGACAAACTACAAAAAGACTGCCTCAAATTATGGCACCACAGTTCACAGTAAGAACTAAATTCTAGCTATCTCTTTTATTCCCCGTTACTACTTACCACGTATACACGTATTGATTCTTTCACACAATCACACATGTGATAACATTTGGCCGTTCTCACATACGTACGCAATACAGTTTATATTTTTATCCAAGAAGTCTTTTTTAACACCCCCCCCACCAAAAAAAACACTTTACTCATTCAATACATTCAACAAATTTCTTGTATTCATGTCGTTATATTAAATTAATGTTTATTTGTTGATACTATGTCTTCTTTTTCTACTGGATTTTATTCTTTCAATGAAAATCGTGAGATTATTCTAAACGACCGAATTACGAGCAACCCCTGAACAATATTTTATGTTGTTGTACCGAATTCCCACACTCCGAATATTGACATTTAACAAAAACCCGAGTAGAAGGATTCCTACAGAAAGAACAGATTATGATAAGTGCATCAGTAACATATGTGCGGAATGATATTGAAGAAAAACAGAAAAAAGAAAGCAATAGGTCTGGTATATCAGAATCAGATATGTGTAAAAATGTAATAGATACCTCCACTAATTCACCGAAAAAACAGCATAGCATTATGAAAAGGGCCCCAAACTTAATGAAAACAAAGTTTTTTGCCAAAATGTTCATGTTATTATTAAGAGGAAAGACTAAATATTTTTTTAATTATTTTTTAGAAATTTTTTAATCCTTTCTACCACGTTCAAAATTTTGGTTAAAAATCTTTTTTACATCAACGGTAACGTAATATTTAGCATTAGTTTTTTTTTAGCGCTTTTTTCAGTTGAAAAACATTAATTTAGAAATTCTTGCAAAAATCAAATAATTATCGGATTTTAACGCAATTTTTGAGACTTATTAACAAATGAATACAGATTCTCTTAAATTGTCAAAAAAGTTGAGATTCCGATCTATATAATATTTATTTAAAATAATTATAATTATTTTACTGGCTGGAAATAGTAAATTTACTCTTTTAGCTTTTAATTAAAGCTAAAATTAAATCTTCATGAATGCTTTTTCATTTTTTTAAAATTCATTTTAAACCTTAGGCAGCGAAAACTTATACCGAATTAGTGAAATAGCTAGTGTGTAAAAAGATAGAAATGAATACCTACATACAGAAATATATTTATCTTGATAAGTAATAACGGCGCACAAAAAACTCTCAAGAAAGAATAGAGTAAAATTCCGACATTTGTAACATTTAATTTAAAAGAGGGCTCAATACAAAAGTAGAACAATATAATAATAATAATAATATCCTAAAATGAAGTAATATCCTAAAATGAAGTATATATATATATATATATATATATATATATATATATATATATATATATATATATATAATATCCTAAAATAAAGTATATATGTAATATCCTAAATAATATATAATAATAATATATAATATATAATATGTAATATCCTAAATAATATATATCCTAAAATAAAGTATATATATATATATATATATATATATATATATATATATATATATATATATAAAAAATGATCACACATAAATTAATCAAGTATCAATGCGATTATTGGCGACATCCATCGCTAGAAATCATAATATATGCATTAAAATCCTGATTTTCAAGAAAAAAAACACAGTTTTGATGATGGATGGAAAAAACTTGTTGTAAGTAATTAGTATTTTAACATCAAATAAACTGAAAACTTACAGACAACAAGTTTTTCATCCATCAATCAGGTATATCGTCTCAGGATTTTAATTTTATAAAAAAAACACATGCCTGATGGATGTCGCTAATAATCGCATTGATACTTGATTAATTCTATGTGTGATTATTTTTGTATGTAAATCATATGCTGCCTAATGTTTTATATATATATATGTATATGTATATGTATATATAAAAGTAATATAATAATAATATCCTAAAATAAGTATATATGGAATATCGTATATAATATATATGTAATATACTAAATAATGTATAACATGTAATATCCTAAATAATAATATATAATTATAATATATAATAATCATATATAATATGCAGTATTCTAAATAATATATAATATCCTGAAATAAAGTATATATATATATATATATATATATATATATATATATATATATATATATATATGCATTGGGACCGTTTTTCCGATCTTAAAGAAATAAATATAACCTCATGAAGTTTTAATGTTTGCGATTTTATGATGATAATTCTTGTTCTTTCTTTCTATTTTGGAAATATCCATATTAATCACTAATATTATCATTATATATATATATATATATATATATATATATATATATATATAATTATTTAAAAATATGATTCCAACTCGCGACTTTGGATTATTTACCCAACCAGTTCTTTCCTATTTTCTATATATTTTTCATATATATATATATATATATATATATATATATATATATATATATATATATATATATATATATATATGAATGATAACTTGATTCTATCAGCATTCTTGTAAAGAATTATACTCTCGTATGTATCTCGAATATTTACTTTTCAAATAAGACTTGATAAATATCCAATTGTTGTACTCTTTATTTTCCCAATTTCTTTACTACAACCGAAAAAAGCCACTGGTGCCCGGCGAACTATCGATTAATCAAACTAGTAGTCTGAATTCAAAGAAATAAATCTCTGTAATTGATTGTATTTGGTGTCGGAAGGAGAAAATTAAACATTTCTTCTGTCATACTAAGGTTAACCGTTGAATTCTGATTTTGCCTTAAAAATAATTGACGGAAAGATATATTCCTTGTCGAAATTAGCTTCGTGTGTCTTGGGGGGAATTCGAGATGCCTTACGTAAATGGCTGTGTATTACGAACATATTTAATGGTATGTAAATGCATGCTTATGTACATGAATATATATATAACCTCTCGCCTCTGGAACTCCCTTCCCTTTTCCAGTTTCCTTGATAGCTATAATCTCCAACTATTCAAATGTAATGTCAATCGACATCTCCAGTTGCCTTGATCTATCCACTATCCTTCTCTTCATCCTTTCCTCTATCGTTCCTATCTGCTCTCGCTCCAAATCCTATGTAACCCCTGGCGTGTTAGTGGCTTCTCACCTTTCTGGGGGTGAAATGCTTATATATATATATATATATATATATATATATATATATATATATATATTCATCCACACACAGATTGTTTCGCAGCTCATCAGTGTGGCTAGACATCCGATTGCCTCAAGCCGATTTGGTATCAGTCGGAGGCACTACCCCTAAGCCATTGGCGCACGGCAGGGATGATGATGAATTTAGACGTATTTATTTTTAGATAAACATATATATAATATATTACATATGTATGTATATATATATATATATATATATATATATATATATATAAATATATATATATATATATATACATAGATATACATATATATATATATATATATATATATATATATATATATATATATATATATATAGATATATGCATATATATACTTATATATCCATATGTACATATATATACATATAGGTTCATATATATAGACATATATATATATGCATATATATACATATATATGCACAAACACACACACACACACACACACATATATATATATATATATATATATATATATTATAAATTTTGATTTAAAATGTGTTTTTTGCTACACAGTTCTAACCATGTTTCAAAAATTTTTGAAACATGGTTAGAACTGTGTAAAAAAAACATTTTTAAATCAATTAATTTATAATATTAATGCTCTGTAAATTTACATCGAGCACTATTTTGTAAAATAAAAATATCTATAAGAACACCGGATTATATATCTTACTGTTCTTTATTTTTTTTTATATATATATATATATATATATATATATATATATATATATATATATATATATATATATATATATATATGTTTGTATATACTGGTTAGTGATCATATACGTATTAGGGATAGGGTGATGGTATGACAGGAAAAAATTAATTTGGTGCAGAAGAATCAATTTTATCTGATAATTTAATTTACAAGTTTGTAGATTAGGATCAAGAAAATTTACTTACAATCGGAGAGTTTAAGCCAATTAATTTTTCAGAAGGAATATATATATATATATATATATATATATATATATATATATATATGACTGCGTGTGTGTATACCTACTTATCTATGCTTCCAATCAAGGCCAATAGACCTTTTAAAAAATTATCTCCGTATGTGCATATGTATGTGTGTATAGTTCTGAAGAGTATAATGTACTTCAACGGCTAATTCGATTTGAATTCTCGCAAATAGTATATCTTCAGCATCTGCAGACATTTTCAACCTTTCTTGTTATTTTCCTCCTAGTTATTATGTGAAAAGGGCTGATTTTTATGACATAAAGGACTTAGAACTGGGTTCCCAGTGGAGTTGGGGTTTAAAATAGTCTATCATAAAAGATGTTTTAACCCAAAAATTCAGACACTTTCATTGCATTTTTGTTAAACATTAAATATACACTGTTCTACAACATAAAAGCTTCAAAAATAAAAATAGCTAATCTTAGCTTATTTCAGGCCACTGGAAATAAAAATTATATCTAAAATTGTTGATTGGCTCTAGCTGTCAAGATACGGAACTAGTGTTACATGAATATTTCATCAAAATTGTTGTCCTTGCAAGATTAATTATTACTAAAAAGATCCGTAGAAATTTCTCGTTTCTCCTATTTTAATATTCTGATGAATCTTAATTCTTAAGTTAATGATCGACTGAGCTCATGACGAGTTCTACGACAATAAATTGTCCCTAGAAATTCCCGTATTGCATTGTTAAACAACTTTAATACAATATTGCAATAACAAGCATAAATAAAGTCTTCCTCTTCAATTAAAAAGCATATCATGGCACCTCCTCCAGTAACAAAATGTCTGACTCCCACCCTTTCCAAGGTGATCACCCTTAAAAAGGCTTCTTCTACTAAATCACCAGCAAAGAGAAAATTAAAACCTTCAACTGTACCAAATCCATCCCCTACACATACACCCATAAATTCATCCTAAAAGAAATCGGATCAAGAAAAAAGGCAGTGAAGACTTTTCATCTGCCGCTAGATAACCTTCTTCAGAGAAGAAAATGAAATCGAAACTTATTTGAAACCCTGAGGAAGATGTGCGCCGAGTGTCGAAGGAGCAGACGAAAAAGACAAACAAGAAAGATAAAGGACTTTAAATATTTACTGAACTTTAAGAAAGTCAACTCCAAGGATGTGAAAAATTCAAAAACCTTCCCAAACGCTAAAAGGGTCCTAACTGTGGTTCGATCAGGACAAGAATCCCAACAAATATGCACTTATGCTGCAGAAAGGGAATGACACATTTACTACATTCTGGCCTTTTTTTAATGACGACAATGTTAAAAAGTTAAAACTGTTTTGTTCAAGGAAGCTCCCGTTTTTAGTTCACTCCTCCCTTTACAGAACCCTAAAGTTAACATTCCCCTGGGACATTGGTGGCCTGTCTCTTGATGGCGCCATCAAGAGTGAGATGGGCCATAGGTCAATGACCGTTGGTGTCCTCACCACGGCCATGTTTGATACAGATCTTCAATCCTAATCGAACTGATAATAGCACTCTGGTTAGCTAGTTTGAATGACCGGACCTGAAGTCGGAGTCTCGCAGGGCGAGGCTCACTCGCGATGTTCAGCATCTCGGGGTGGATGTATATTGTGTACAGGAGACCTGGTTTTCAATTCGCAACTGTGAATGCGTTCTTTCGACGAGGTTTCTCCTCTATTCAGCATGTTTTGATGGACGCTCTCGAGGTGTTTCCTGGCCAGTGAGCAAGTCTTTGAATGCGGTGTGCACTTTTGTCTTCGCAGATCTGGTGGGTAGGCTTTGCGTGCCGAATGTTATCATAAAGAAGAAGTCTGTTCGTCTCATTGGGCGCATAACGCCCAATGGCCATGCGAAGCGGACTGATTTGTTTCGGCAGATCGAGCCGTTTTTGACGACATCTCATCGGCTAGTTTGGGCTCAGATATAGTTCGTATATGGGAAAGATCTGGTACTAACAACCCGGGTGTTAAGCCTCGGGAGATAATGAGGACTTGGCAACTCTGCTTCGGTGGTGCGTTCTATCTACCTGCAACGGGTTCTAGTTAAGAGAGTCGATGTAGGGCTATTAGATTATCCAAGTTTCTACTCTATAGTTTACTCGAATCGTAGGCTCGTCTGGGTTCGTGTAAACTTAGATAAGCCTAAGGTTAGGATAGCTGGCTACTGGAAATTGAAACCATCATTATTTGGTGAGCGAGATTTCCAGGACCAACTGCAACTAATGATACAGAATGAATTGACGGGGGCTGTGGTTGGAAATAAGTGATGGGATATATAAAAATCCAAAGTTGGGTCGTTTGCTGCTGATTATTGTCGCCGACCTAATGTAGCCAGCTAGATCATCAGCGCAAACAGCATACAAAGCAAAAGTTGATCGGGCGATTAAATCCTGTGATAGTAGGGAAGTAGCCTAAACTAGGGCGAAGCTGGCCCCCTTGCTTATCAAGAAGGATCAATCTCTTATAGTTAGGGCTAGGTTTAAAAAAAAAGAATGTCTCCGCGTGGTGGAAGTTAGAAATGCATCCAATAGGTATATCGAGCGCGTCACATTGCCGGAAAACCTGACCGTAACTACAAACGCGGACTTTCAGAATCTGTCCACCAGGGCGCCCGGTCTGAACAGTTCAATGCCTATTTTGCCGACATTCCCCACCTCGAGGCGACTGAAGCTGCTGGGAGCGAGGGTCCCGTCACAGAATCTGAGATCTGGGAAGCGCTGAAGCTGGTTGACCGGGACAAAACGCCAACTTTAGATGATCTTCCTTACGAAATGTACTTGAGGATGTCACCCGTTCTTGTTTACTTGCTGGAACTGATTTTCAACAATTGGATGAAGAAGGGGTCTGTGATCAAGTCACTACGCAAAAACAAGAAGGGCGAAAATGGGCTAGCTAACTTTCGTCCTTTGATGATATTAAATACAGGGTTGAAGATTCTTGTACGACGGTGATGGTCCAAGGTTAGAACCAATGAAAGAATAACACGAACACAGGTATGGAATATAAAGATATATTACAACAGAAATATAATACAGAAAAGTATTAGTAATGACTATCAGATTTGGTTAGAGTGAACTATGTTGTCTCGACAAGTATCACTATTCCAATGTCCTTACAATATCCTCTAAATTATCTCTTCTCGTCTTACAATCTCCTCATACCTCTTGAGAGGCGCAGTATTTATAATGTCAGGAATAGTCCATTATTATTATGGGTAAGTTCCCATAACAAAGATTTTAGCCAAGTCGTTTGCAGGCTGTCCTATCTAGTCGGATAGGTTCTGAACAAATTTGTTCTGTGAAGGATACCAAATATTCAGGACAACATTCATTTGGTACGCTTGATCGTCGAGCAAGTCGACAGCGAAGCTGCACTGATCAATTTAGATCAGTCCAACGCATTCGATAGGACAGAGGAAGTTAGCAATACATTTCATCGACATTTCTCGTGCGTCACATTGCCGGGTCATCGGACCGTGACTACAAACACGGGCATATGTGTGGCTTTTCGTGATTACTTTCAGGATCTGTACACCAGGGAGCCCCGTCTGGGCATCAGTTCGACGCCTATTTGACCGATTTTCCCCGCCATGAGGCGGATGGGTGCGAGGATCCTAGGGAAATCTGGGAAGCGATGAAGCTGGTTGGCCGTGACAAAATTTCGGGATTAGGTCTACCCAACGAAGTGTACTTGAGGCAGTCGCCCGTTTTTGTTCCTTTGCTGGGGCTGATTTTGAACAACTGGTTGAAGCAGAGGTCTATACCTCAACGCTTCACCAGGGATGTGATCAAGTCACAACGCAAGGACAAGAACGATGGAGATGAGACAGGTAACTTTCAGCCTTTAATGATATTAAATACAGAGTAAAAGATTTTAGCCAGGGTCTTAACGAACCGTTTGCAGACCGTCCTCTCTAGTCTGATTGGTTCCGAATATTCGTTGCTTCGGAGGAAATTCTCTTTAACCTAGCCCTAACTACCAGATATTGATCCTTCTTGATAAGCAAGGAGGCTAAGTCTGCCCTATATAAGGAATTTAATCGCCCTATCAGTTTTTTGATTACATGCCGTTTGCGCCGCTAATCTAGCTAGATTGAGTCGACGTTTATATTCAGCAGAAAACGACCTAATTTTTTATTTGAACTTATGCCACCATAGCCGGCGTTACTTCCTGTTGTAGCTTTAGTAATTGCTGGTCCCGGAAACCGTGCTCACCAAATAATGACAAGTCCAATTTCCAGTAGCCAGCCATCTTAACTTATCTAAATTTACACGAATCCGGACGAGCCTATGATCCGAGTAAACTATATAATGGAAACTTGTACACCCTAAAAGCCCTACATAGACTCTCCAAAGACCCGGTCGAAATAGCTAGAACGCACATCTGTATCCGAGCCGTTCCTATTCGCCCAATTCCCTAACGTGTTCATTACGGTACTCATCGACAAGATCAAACTTATCGAGAAAATCCCGAAATGGTTTCACGTCTCAGTTAGTACCCGATCTTGCCGCTATACGATCTATATCGGGGTCAAGGACAGCATTCAAATCGTCCGCTAAAACTACCCGACGAGATGTCAAAAACGGCTCGATCCGCTTTTTGTTGTTACACCGGTTTACTGCTTTAACGTATCGCTCTTCGTACGAATTAAGGAATAGCATTTATATATCACGTATATAATGCGTTAAAAATCCCCTTTCTTTTTTGTGCACCGATAGCCTAGGGGTAAGAGTTTATGACTGATGTCAAATCGGTCGATTTTCGATCCCGGCTTGAAGCATTCGGATGTCTAGCCACACTGATGAGCTGTGATACAGCGACACAGTATATCTGGGGATAACTATACATACATACTACATATATATATATATATATATATATATATATATATATATTGATGCATATTTTATTAAATAATATAGAGAAGTTTTGTCTATTTATTTTATGTAAATTCTTTTCATATCGTCTGATAAGCTTAATAACATTATCATTAGAAGAAGAAAGAAAATCACAATATTGATACATATTTTTAATCCTATCTAAGCTTTTGGCTTACATAAGCCATTATCAAAGATGACAATTACATTACAATATATTAAGCAATACACGGACAAAACAATAATGATAGTCTCTTTATATATATATATATATATATATATATATATATATATATATATATATATATATATATTTGATAGTTTATAGTAACGATATTATTGTGTTCGCATGAGTTTTCTTTTCTTTTTTTCCAACTGGTTGATCGCCTGGGTTTGTTTAGCGGCATATCAACATCTCTATGGGTTATTTAATACCGAAATCTAAATATTTTGAACAAAATTGTGCGCCTTCAACTACAGAAAAAATGTACTGGTCATTTTTCTATAAACAGGTATTGTAGGTAATATTTTATAGAAAAATGTCTTGCTTGTATTTTAAAACTTTCATAGTGTTTTGCTTTTGTTTGAGAATTCACTATGTGTCCATTGCTGGGACCCTAACAGGTGCTACCACCCCGGATCATGGTAAGCCTGGGAACAACAGCAATTAATGATCCAACGCTCATCAAAACTTCCAAAACTTTCTTTTTCTTTTTCTTTTTTCTTTCTTTCTTTTTCTTTTTCCTTTTTCTTTCTTTCTTTTTCTTTTTTCTTTTTTCTTTCTTTTTTTTTTCTTTTTGTACTGCTTTATACAACTCCACATAACGAGTCTTAAGAGAATTCCTCTCGCAAGCCAATTGGAGTAATTTCCCATAAACAACGATAAATATTTTATTTACTAACCTTGTTATATTTTTTATTTTGTTTATCCTCGATATGAGTAAATAGTTCGTCTATCGCCCGGTTCATAGACCTCCCCGTTCTTTTGAAAAGAAATAAAGATTTATTTCTTGTTCTCAGTTTAGGATTGGGTTTCCGATTCCTTCCATAGTATTTCCCTTCTCTTTCACTCCCAGTAGCCACTTGCGTCTTAGTGACATTATCGCCTTACTTGGGGTGAATTGATTAAAAAAATATATCTTCTAATCCGGACATATCTCTGGATAAAGACAATCTTCTAACGGATGAGTTCAAATAAAATTTCCTGGGTTTTTTGTTTCGTTTTTTTTTTCTTTCTGGTTTCAAAACAAATATCTTTTGTTTGCTTTCAAATGTTATTACTTGCCAATCATTATGTATTTTTTGTGTAAAATTTCATTCCTACTCTATAAGATTGTCAAAGTGAAGTGTATTGTTTCTCATTGTAATTTTATTTGCTTCTGTTACGATTTATTTCAGTCTTCGTCTCCAGAATTTCTGGAAAAGAGCCGCTTCCAAAATAAACTAAGAAGGGAGAAAAATCTTGCTATTTTCCCAGGATTACAAAGAAAATAACAGAAAGAAAATAAAGATAAAAAGAAAATACATCCTTTTCTAAATACTAGGCATATAAATGGTTAGACGCGTCTCTTACAGACAAAAAAAAAAGAATCCTTTGAAGTGTGATATTTGCGTTTTTAGTTCGAGATTCAGACGAAAATATCTTTCTTCCTCAAATTTAAATACTTCATGAAACGTTATACGCTGGATGTGTAGGAATAGAAACCGTCTTAGTTGTAAGTTTAAAAGGAAACAAGCAAAACCAAATATACCTGTGTTTCAATTCACGACATTTAAAAAAAAGCAGATGTGAATACGGACAGATGTAAAAAAAAAAAGATGTGAATAAGTCCTGGGCATGACGATAAACTACATCTGGCAGCAAGGTTTCTGATTGGGATATTGGGTTGGGTAACCAGCTCTTAATTTCTGTTGTTCCCAAGTCCAGCTTGACCCGGGATGGTAGCGCCTGTTAGGGTCCCGGCTATGAGCAAATACAAAAATTCTAAACAAAAAAATATGAAAGTATAAAAATACATTTCAATATAGAAATAATATTACCAACAATACATTTTTATATAAAAATATTACTAACAATACATATTTATAGTAAAATTGACAACAATACATTTTTTTATAAAAATATTACTAACAATACATATTTATAGTAAAATTACCAACAATACATTTTTATATAAAAATATTACTAAGAATACATATTTATAGTAAAATTAACAACAATACATTTTTATATAAAAATATTACTAAGAATACATATTTATAGTAAAATTAACAACAATACACTTTTATGTAAAAAATATTACTAACAGTACATATTTATAGTAAATATCAAGCTTACACCCAAGAACTCAAGCTGGTATATTATTTTTTAAGAATGTTCACATAGTCCTTGTATCACTAAAACCATTTTAATCTCAAAAAAATAAAATAAATTTGCGTCCAAAATATTTAGATTTCGACATTAAGTAACCCATAAAGGCTGACATGCCGTTAAACAAAACCAACCAACGGTAGTTTCGGATCACATCTTAGACGGAGAAACATCAATGTCAGTATCCTTTCAAAATTATGGATCTCCACATCTTCCTATCTTTCGTAGCGCTAAACAATGTGTATCTCTTTACTATTCCTCCCAGTCGCTGGCCTTCGACAAGCTGGTCATTTCGGTTAGTCATTGCTTCCCGATGCCCTTCTTGACTTTAGTATGCACCGTGAGTGTCAAATTCTACAAGCCTCCTTTCCTCATTATGTCTTCCTGGAAATATCAACTGTTCTTTTCTGATTCTAATTGTTGTCATCTCGCTTAAACCTTCTCTGATGCTTACATTCTCTGTCCATGGTATTTTCAGCCTCTTTCTGAAGAACCTGATTTCTTGCCCAGTTCTTTTTTTCTATCCGTATGCAGACGGTTTGGTCGCAATAAATGCTTCGGATTATTTGGATATTTCCGGAATAAATTGTCCTAAGAGTTCAAATATTTCATTTGTCGTACCTTATCAAATCTTCTTTTATGCGTTGTGTCTCTTCAAGATATGCACGATGATGGCTCTCCACAACTTCCCATCCATTATAGCATTAATTCTTACTATCCTTCTCTGTCCATGTTCTTCCTTCCTTTTACACAAGCATGTTAGGTATTTCTCTCTGCCTTTTTTCTTTCAATATATCCCGTGATTGTCAAATTATACAAACTCTCTTTCCACATTATGTGAGACAGTAAGATCAACTTTTATTTGACTATTAGTTCACTCCATATAAAGCACAAGGTAGTGTTACTGAGTGATACTGAGTCTTACTGAGTGTTACTGAGTCTTACTGAGTGTTACTGAGTGTTACTGAGTCTTACTGAGTGTAGAAACAAGTAAGAAGTGCATATTATATATGCTATGATACCCAGTGGAGAGCGTAAGTCAAAGAAAATAAAGAAATAAGAAAATGCAACGATTCCTAGATAAAAACATAAGGGTATTTTATTTTCCATAACTACCATTTCGTGCTAATTAGTGATTGATAAGGATAATGTTCATCGATTTGCTATCACTGTGACAGTAGTTAGACATCTTGGAATCCCATGTCTTCCAAGGGCAAACATCAATTTGGGGGTCATAGGGAGTTATCTCACTTTTCTCTTAGGGAGAATATGTCTCTCTAATAATATATAATTAAAAGATATCTGTCTATATTTCTGAGATGAGATTATGTACAGTATTTACATTATTCGGACTATTGTTCTCATCTTTGTCGCCATATTTATTACAAAGTTTAGGCTGTTGTACGCTCCGGCCTCCTCCAGATTGTTGGAATGTCGAACTTAACCCTTTATTTCGCTCATTGGGGTAGACTGTTCTAGTTCCACGTGCCATGCTTAATAGATGTCAGTTATCAGTTATCTCCTGTTAATTTCTCTCTGAAAGTTCTCCACTGCCTTAATCGGGTATTGAACTCACACTCTTTGCGTCCTGTCACTGAATCTAACTAACGCCTTTATCCACTGTGCCATGTGTCTTCAAGGACCCATTGAACGGTGGATAACTGACATCCATTAGATATGGCACGCGGAACTAGAACAGTCGACCCCAGTGAGCGAAATAAAGGGTTCAATTCGACATTCCAACCACCTGAAGAAGGCCGGAGCGTACAACAGCCGAAACGTTGTAATAAATATGGCGACAAAGATGAGGACAATAGTGCGAATAATGTAAATAGTGTGCATAATAAAAGATATCGCTTGACCCTAGACTTTACTATACCAATACTGTTGGTGTTAGATAAGCATTGTTTCGGGAGTATGTTCCCCATAGTAGCATTTCTGGGGAAGATGATGACCGAAGATGGTTTATTTACTACTGAAACATATTTAAGTTTGTAGGAGGTTGTTTACAGTACCCTGGTATGACCAAGCGATCTGCATCTAAGTACTGACCGGACTCGATACTGCTTAACTTCGGTGTTCGGACGAGAACCGGTGTTTTCAGAAGGTTCTACAGAAGGATGCTAGGAATGTAATGGACTGTACATGTGAGTACTAGGGAATTTTAAAAACTGAACATGTGAGTACGGTGGAAATTTTGTGAAAAAAAAAATACAAATATGGTACAAGCAAAAGCAAAATTAGATTTAGCCTGTTTTACAATAGCAAATCACACATTATCATTAACCCGTTTCAGGAAATTTTTCTCCCCGGAATCGATACTTCAAATATACAAATCAACCATTCGCCCTTGCATGGAGTATTGCTGCCATATATGGTCTGGGGCACCTTCTGTTTACCTCGGAGTTCTTGACAAGATCCAGAGTCGGATATGTAATATAATTGACCCTGATCTGGCATCTCGTCTACAGTTACTCTTTCACAGACACGCCGTCGCCTCTCTCTGTCTTTTCTACAAATGTTTTCATGGTAATTGCTCTGATGAGCTGCTTTCACTGGTTCCCAGACTCCATGAATTCAAGCGCCCTACGAGGCTGTCATCCCGCTCTCATCTTTACACTGTAGAAACTTTTAAATGTAGCCGTCTCTTCTACTCCAATAGCTTCATACCTCGCACCTCTCGCCTGTGGAACACCCTTCCCTATTACTGTTTCCCTGAGAGCTATAATCTCCAACTATTCAAATGTAATATCAATCGACATCTCCAGTTACCTTGATCTACCCACTATCCTTCTCCTCATCCTTTCTTTTATCACTCCTATCTGCTCTTGCTCCAAATCTTCTGCAACTCCCTGCATTCTAGTGGCTTCACGCCTTGCTCGGGGCGTAATGCTTAAAAAAAATGGATTGCTGGAATTATTGCATCGCCTTGTATCCGATATTTCATATGGTACAATCAAAAGCAAATATAGAATTACACAGATTTACAATAGCAATTCATTGAATATTAAAAGCACATGTTTCAATAGAAATTGATTGCAGGAATTTATGCGTTATTGCTCCTCTACTGGATATGGTTAAACTGAACCAGATTTCCAATCATAAATGATTATAGTACACACACACCCTTGACGCCAACTAGCTAACTCCAAACCCAGGCTTTTTGAGTATTCAACCTATCATGTGATACAAACTAATACGTGGATAAATTATTTGAAATAAAATAAAATAAACACGAGATTAAATAAAACCACCGAAAATAAAAGCAAACACAATGAATTAAAAGCAAAAAAAAAAATCTCAGTAAACAAATTCTCGATGACACTCCTTAAAATCCAACTATTGAGGGAGACATTTCGCTTGGGGTTTTCAAAAGACATTTTCGCTTGGGGTTTTCAAAAGACATTTTCGCTTGGGGTTTTCAAAAGACATTTTCGCTTGGGGTTTTCAAAAGATTCTGTTCTGGCGTTGGCTCCCTCAAGCGATGTACTTGTTAAATTTCCTGAATATTTTTCGATGATTGTATTCACGGCGGCACACTTTCTTACTACCGTTTCAGAATCAGAGATCCTGTATTATGCAGACGAGAATATTAATTCTGGCTTACCATTTACAGTTCGACATTTGCGAAATACAAGACATACAGATGTAAGCAAGATATAAAGGGCGCCACTCGTAGAGCAATATTAAGCAAGCTTGAGAATCTACTGCAAGTTCAGTGAATTCGATTCTAACTAGGTGCCTCCATTCTGTCTATCGTCTTGTTCACAATCCTCCCCAGTCTTTTGAACAGGTGTACAGGTGTATCCCTTATTTCCTGTTTAGAATTGGGTTTCTGTTCATTCTAAAGTATACTTCAACTCTATACTTCTGACGTCTCCACCTAAACTCTGAAAATTTCTTCATTTTCTCAATAGGAGTAGATAGGTTCGCCTATGATCCGGTTCACACTCCTCGGCGGTCTTTTGAATATGAGTAGAAGTTTATCCCTTGTTTCCTGTTTAAGATTGGATTTCCGGTTTCATTCTCTTTCACTCCTAGTAGCCCTTTGCGTCATAGTGGCATTATCGCTATGAACGGGATGAATTAATCAAAACAATATATATATATGTGTGTGTGTGTGTGTGTGTGTGTGTGTGTGTGTGTGTGTGTGTGTGTGTGTGTGTGTGTGTGTGTGTGTAATAAATAATATAATAATGTAAATAGTGTATATTTGAATATATACACTATATATTTGTATATTTGAATATAGTTTAGTTGAACATACTCACACACCCATATATATATATATATATATATATATACATATATATATATATAATATGATCAAAATATAGTTCTATGGTATTCTATATTTATAGGTTAAAAAGCTCAATATCAGGGACAGAGCATAAAAGTAGACATTCAATTCAACATCCAGCAGTGACAGTCTGTTTCATGCTTAAGCGCAATTGTCGTGGCCTGACGATTGCACTTAAGCATGAAACTAACTGACTCTACTGGATATTGACCTCATTATCCTCTTTTACGTATATATATATATATATATATATATATATATATATATATATATATATTAATCATTTCACGCAAAGCAAGGCAGTAAAGCCACTGAGGCGCAACGGGTTACTGAGTGTAAAGAATAAAAAAAGATGATTATTTTTGGGATGTTGGACGGCTTGGCTTCTCACTTTTTCTATGCCAAGCAAAAGTTCGTTATCATTTACAAAAATGCTTGTTATATTCGAGACTTCGTAGACACCGGTACTAAAAGTAACGTCTTCCAATAATATCCGCACTAGTAATACTTGTTCAAGTAGTAATCGCCAAATAGTATAATGATCAGAATAGAATCGTAATCCGTATAGTAGTAGAGTAGAGAGAGTAAACGTATAGCAATAGCAATAGTGGATAACAAAAAGAGTGAACAGTGATCCGTATAGTCATCTCCCTACTTCCTATTTATTCACTTCCTTCATGATCACATGATCTACGTAATAATGGAATCGCCCGTGTTACAAACTGGCGATCTAGTTTCAAACAACAGTGTCGGCAACGACACTTCCTCTTATACAACAATTATTAATGGGGCGTAAACAATAAAACAAGAGGAATCAGGAAGACAGTTGATAACGATTGACATTGTATTTCAATTTCGGAGGAACAAACTTGACAGGAAACCAAGAATATGGACTGTGCTTAAGTTCATAAAGTCTAGGTACCATAGAAGATTAATCATCAGAAAAAATTATCATGACAATATTTATAGAAAAGCTATGTTATGACGATGGTGAAGGGACTAAAGCCGAAATTCTAGGTAAGGATGAATAAAATTGCATATCCTTCTTTGGATTATATATATATATATATATATATATATATATATATAATTATTTATTTTAGGATATTAAAACATGGCCAGTAGTTTAACATCGCCTGAGGAAACACATTTATTGTGTTGAAAAATAATTCCAATTATGTAGCGATTTTTAACGTTTTAATATCCTAAAATAAATAATATTTAGCTGTAATATGTATTGAGTCTACTTTAAATTAAATGATACGTACATTGGAATTATATTCCATTTGTTCTCATTTTACCTGGATATATCTCTCAATACACACACACACACACACACACACATATATATATATATATATATATATATATATATATATGTGTGTGTGTGTGTGTGTGTATATATATATATGTGTGTGTGTGTGTGTGTGTATTGAAACATATTTTTATTTAAACATATATTATTAAATATAACTGACAATGAATGTCTATTATGTCTGATCAGGAGCCGTTCAAATGTTCGTATGTTTGCTTTAATTTCTGGTGAAAATAAAGGCAAAATTGTTCAACATTTGGATATTTTTTTATTAAGTTGGTCCGAAGATTTCGGCTCACGTGAGCCATCCTCCGAGTGGTTATACAGACATGAAACAAAGACATTCCCCGTCAGATATTTTGTTATTTTGACGTAGAAAATTGCTATGCGACGATAACTATTGTCAGACCGGAACTACCTACATAATAGACTCTTCCAGGTCTATATTAAGTAGGCGACATAGCACTCTAGTCAGAGACACAGTGACAGAGAGTCAGAGAGATAGAGAGACACAGAGAGAGCCGCGTACGACTACCAGTATTGGACACTAACATATAGTAAGCTCCGCTTACACTATCTCTGTAACCTGTTGTTAATATATCTTTCTTACATCTAATCTGTGTTCCGTGTTTTCCTTCTGTGGTCCACATCAATAACGTTCGCGGAATAGCAGATGCCGATCGTAAGTTGAAGATGCGGTTCTATGACGTCATACCACGCGATAGACCGAAGTATTACAACGGAACCAATGTCTAGATGCAATGTAATGTGTTGTGACTAGTTTGAAATGTTCGACAATTTTTTTTTTGCCTTTATTTTCACCAGAAATTAAAGCAAACATCCGAACATTATAACGGCTCATGATCAGACATAATAAACATTCATTGTCTGTTATATTTAACAATATTTCTTTAAATAATGATCTGCTACCCCAATTTATATATATATATATATATATATAATACGATATAGTTTTAAGGTATGCTATATTTATGGGTTAAAGTGCTCAACACCAGGGATAGAACCTATGTAAATATAAATATAAAATTGGACATTGAAGTCAACACCCAGAGGCGACCGTCTGTTTCCTGCTTAAACGCAATCGCAAACAAAATTTTAATGGTGGATTAACTTACAAATCACTCGATGATTATTATGATCCTTGAATGTACAGTTGAAAGTACTAGCATATTAAAGAAAGACCTTATACAGTTTATACTTTTTAAAAACAAGGATCTTAACATTCATCGAGTGATTCGTAAATTAATGCACTTTTCAAATTTTGTTTGCGAAAGGATTTCGCCATTTTATATCATTAACTTTACTAATCTACTTTTTTCATGAATGATTCATTGTAATATATATATATATATATATATATATATATATATATATATGTATTTCATGAAGGTGTTAATGGCTTACAAAGATTGGCGACCCTAAGCTATTATATGTAAGTTTGATTGACAGAAGAGAGAAAAAATGTTACTCAGGGTAACGTAAACAAGTTGTGTAGAATTTATATGCCTATAAAATTTATATGCCTATAAAATTAGCATATAAATAAGAAGAACGATTTAATATCTATATTCCTTATTAAAAGCACAGATTATGAACTTGTTAACTAGATATTTATTTGAATTACTCTATAAATCTGGTAGATCGATTTTTCGGTTTTATTGTTTTTTATTTATTTACTTTTTTATTTTGTTCAGGAAACGAAAATAGGTCTTTCGCTACTAGACATTGCACTAAAATATACTCAGCTGTAAAATCGTTTTTTGTTTTTGATTTTTTTTTTCCTCGACTCGAAGCAAAATGCAAGTACTAAGATATCCGTCGCTAAACTGCACGATTCCGAGTTAATCTTGCTAAATTCTAAATTCTACTTTGGGACGCCTACACGAATTTGATATCCAGAAAAATAATCTAGCAGACCATTTTTAAGAGCTTGCCGTAGTTCAATGTTCAGCAAATTTGTTGGGCAATTCGAAAGTTGTTGCGACCGACGAGCTACTTTCGCTAGTTCCAGGAATGTATGAAGTTAAACGTGCTACTAGGCTCTCATCTCTGCCCCACCCTTTCACTGTCGAAACAGTTAAATGTAGCCGTCTCTTCTACTTCAATAGCTTCATGTCTCGCACCTCCCATCTGTGGAATTCCCTTCCTATTACTTGCTTCCCTGACAACTATTTAAATGTAATGTCAATCGACATCTCCAGATGCCTTGATCTATTCCCTGTCCTTCTCTTCATCCTTTCATCTATCACGCCTCTTTTCTCTTTCTCCCACTCTCTGTAATCCCTTGCGTGCTAGTGGCATCCCGCCTTGCTTGGGGGGAAATGCTTTAAAAAAATGTCGATCCTAAATGCGATATTCAATATTGAAACCCAGATGCATCGCTTAATATCAATCTAAATCGATTTCTAAATTCCTTAATAAAGACCAAATGATTGTAAGCTAGTCTGGCGAGACAGTGAATCTTCATATTATTCTATATACCTTGTCCATTATGGACGTGGACGATCATGGCTCTCCACAACTTCCTATCCTTTGTAATAAAAATTGTTTTTTTTCACGATCACTTCCAGTCCCTGGTCTGGCATCCATTTACACATTGTCGTTAGGTGCGTTTCTCTCTCTGTTCCTGATGCCTTCCATATATCCTGTGAGTGCCAAATTCTCCAAGCCTTCTTTCTTCATTATGTGCCCGAGAAATTTCAACTGCCTTTTTGATTATAAGTATAAGCGTCCTTTTCGTTACATTTTTTCCTATGACATACATAGAATCCTCAAGATCCTTCTGTAGAACCCTATTCAAATCTTTTCTTCATCTGTGAGATTGGTTGATTGGTTGATTTTGTTTAGCGGCATATCAACTACATTGCGTTACTTAATAACGAAATCTAAATATTTTGAACACAATTTTCTGGCTTCAATTAAATATATTTTGAACGCAATTGTATGCCTTCAACAACAAACGAAATGTATTGCTGGTTAATTATTGTCGGTCATTGTTTTTATATATAAAAATGTATTGCTGGTATTTTTACTATTTGTTGAAACTTGACTAATGCATGGAATAATAATACAACAGAACAAAATGTATTGAAACAAGAAAGTTTACACAATATTTACATATAGTCTTTTGTATATTCCTGGTAAGACCGTTCCTGGAGAATGTGTTGACTGAGTCGCAGTCGGGCAGAGTCTCTGGTTTAATCTCTTGATTTCTCCCTCTCTTCCTGGTACCAACCATATTTATATGGTCGGTACTCCACTATGCAAATTAGGTGGATCCTACCACAACACTTTCTTTCTTTCTTTCTTTCTTTCTTTCTTTCTTTCTTTCTTTCTTTCTTTCTGTTGAAACTTGACTAATGCATGGAATAATAATGCAACACAAAATGTACTTAGAACAAAATGTATTGAAACAAGAAAGTTTACACAATATTTACATATAGTCTTTTGTATCTTCCTGGTAAGACCGTTCCTGGAGAATGTGTTGACTTAGTCGCAGTCGGGCAGAGTCTCTGGATTGAATCTCTTGATTCTTCCCCTCGTCTTCCCGGTACCAAAAATATTTATATGGTCGGTACTCCACTATGCAAATTAGGTGGATCCTACCACAGCACTATTAAAATGTATTGTTTTTATTGAGGGTGTCACTATTTTCCCATCGCTTGGACGCTAACAGGAGCTACTACCCCGAGTCAGAGTGTACCTAGGAGCAATAGCAATTAAGAGGCAGTTCCGCGATCCCAAAAACGTCCAATCTCCTGATCAGATGTCTAGCTACCGGTTGTAGTTTATCGTCATACCCAGGATTAATATTTAAATAGAACTGTAACGGCTTGTGGTGGACCAATCTCACCACAGGCGTAAAGGGTGTTGTGCGACTTGACAAAATTGTTCTCTCTTCTTTTGCTCATATATATATATATATATATATATATATATATATATATATATATATATATATATATGAGCAAAAGAAGAACTTTATCCAGTCGCACACCTCCCTTTATGCATATATATATATATATATATATATATATATATATATATATATATATATATATAAGAGAGAGAGAGAGGGTTTTTTTGCGAGGTGTGTAGGAAATTGGGAATATTTCACTGGTCCTTGATATTTTGACTCATTGTCAAAGTTTTGGGAATTACAAACGATATAAGTAAGTGTAGAGAAAGATGTTGCTTTTTTTTTATTGCATCTCGACGTTTCGACTCCTGAGAAGTGGTGGATTTTACAGGCGAAGTTGGCATCGGCGTTTCGATTAAAGTAAGAGAAAGAGACAAGTGAGACAAATGTTTTTGAGTCTTTCTCTATTTCCTTATTCTATTCATTTGAGAAACACTTTTACATTATTACTCTACCATCCTGGTTATGACGATAAACTACATCCGCGTCCTGGGTATGACGATAAACTACGTCCAGCAGCAAGGCCTCTGATCAGGAGGTTTTGAGGAGTGTGGAACCACCTCTTAATTGTTGTGTTCCCAGGTCCACCGTGAACCGGTGTGGTAGCACCTGTTAGGGTCCCAGCTATGGGCAAATAGTTAACCCCGAAACTGAGGAAAAAAGCATTATAAAAGTGTAAAAATAGGTTTTAATACCAGAAATACTTTGTAAAAAATTATTACTAGAAATAAATTTTTGAAGAAAAAAATATTACCAGCAATACGTTTTTGGAAAAAAAAATATTACCAGAAATACATCTTTTAAAATAATATTACCAGCTATACATTTTTGAAGAAAAAAATATTACCAGAAATAGATTTTTGACAAAACAAAATATTACCAGAAAAAAAAAAGTTGTCGACATTAAATAACCCATTGAGGTTTATATGCCTTAAAACACAACAAATCAAACAAATTATTACTCTATTCACATTTTTTTTTATTTATTACTTTGCCATGAACAAACTGAACACAAAGCAATGGCAAACGAGCTCTCATGTTATTCGCCGGTGTAATTAAGTTAATTCATACTTGATTGCCATTTAGTCTGTCAGTCAGTTAACCGTGAGCACCTTGATAAAATCCAAAGAAGAATCAGCAATATTATTGGTCCTGATCTGGCGTCTCGGCTTCAGTCACTTTCACGCCGCCGTAAGGTTGCCGGCCTGTATCTTTTCTATACATACTTTCATGGTAATTGTTCGGATGAGCTCTTCGCTATGGTACCTAGACTTTTTGAATTTAAGTGCAGTATTAGACTGGTGTCAAGATCTGGTCAATTTACAGTTGAGCTTGTAACCGTAAATTCTATGCTAACAGTTTCTTTTCTCGCACTTCTCGCTTGTGAAACTCTCTTCAGGCTCCACGCTTTCCCGCTAACTATAATATCCAGAAATTTAAATGCAACGTCAATCGCTATCTACTGTACACCTGATTGATCTTTCCTCTTCCCGCTCATTGTCAATGTTTCTGTTCCTAATTTTTCCCCACCCTGTAACCCCTTGTGTCTTAGTGGCTTTACTGCCTTGCATGGGGTGATACCGATTAAAAAAACAACAAAGTGCCATACGTGATACCAGCTTGGGTGATCATGTCACTTTCGATTCATGACTGACCGGGTAGAAGATATACTATTTACATCCTTCAGGTGGTTGGAATGTCGAACTGAACCCTTTATTTCGCTCACTGGGGTAGATTGTTCTAGTTCCACGTGCCATGTCTAATGGATGTCAGTTATCAGTTATCTCCTGTTAATTCCCTCTCCAAGTTCTCCACTGCCTTACCCGGGTAGTGAATTCATACTCTTTGGGTCCTGTCACTGGATCTAACTAACGCCTTTATCCACTACTCAGTTCGACATTCCAACCACCTGAAGAAAGTCGGAGCGTGCAACAGCCGAAACGTTGTGATAAATATGGCAACAAAGATCAGGACGATAGTCCGAACAATATAAATAGTGTACATAATACCTCATCTCAGAAATATAGACAGATACTGAAGGATCAGTACGGACCCGATACACTGGAGACAAATTGAAAAGTCCTACTAGCAACTAAAGAAGAGGATGGTAGTCTGAACAGTGTAAATAGTGTATATAATACCTCATCTCAAAAATATAGACAGATACGGGTAGAAGATATTCCCGCAGTAAGCTATGGTTTCTTTCTCTGCGGTGAACTGGTTGCCAACAAAAGCTTACAAAACCCAGCCTGTTATTTAATCAATAGTATTTGCGTGTAAATGAATGTAACGAAAGCGACCAGAATTCGAACTCGGCTGTCTGATTTCCGAAGGGATATCCATTACTTCACAGCGCACATCTCAATGGTTAGCATTACTCTGACTAATTAAGCTAATTACATTTTTTTTTGTGTCGTATTTAGAATTACGCTAGCGAGTTGCACAGAGAATTTGCAGGTTTAGTGCGTACATTAATCAATAGACGCCTAAGTGTCATTACCATGTGCCAGACATCAATGAGCATAGTAAATACTTCTATAAAAACATGTCAGATCTAGAACCTATTACCTTGTAATATTCGTAGAAGTATTTCTAAGTATTCAAATTGGGTTGTTAGGGGAACCTCACGGCGCCCTTGAGTGTAGTGTGAATTTTACTTAAGGACGAAGTTCGATCGATAAAAAGGGCCTTTGTGCAAAGGATTCTTCATATAAATGGGTTTAGTGACGAATTAGCTTTAAATTCGCTCAGGTTCGGATTAGCACAAAAGCACGATCGAATAAGTCAAAAAATAGAACAATTTCCTGTGCCAAGAGGAGACAATTTGGAATCATCTTAAAATCTACAATTATCTCTCTCTCTCTCTCTCTCTCTCTCTCTCTGACACACACAAACACACACACACACACACACACACACATATATATATATATATATATATATATATATGTATGTATAGGGGATATATGTGTGTGTTTTTGTCTATATCAACTCAATAGATAGATTTAAAAGCAGTCCCAAAGTCTAGAATTATTTTTCTCTCTGTCCTTTTTATATATATATATATATATATATATATATATATATATATATATATATATATATATATAAAGGCTGGCCACTCATATTCGTGGATATCCTTCAACTAGGGTGGCTAGCTATTCCCTATTTTAGACGCTTGCTCAGGCGCATTTTGAGTTTGTTCAACACCCACAGTCCAACTGTGGTTTATACTGCAACTATGCTGAGCAGTCCTTAGTAACAGTTTCTGGGAGAGAAGCGTGTCATGTAGAGCGATCAACAATCTGAACAAGGCCGGCACGCTCAAATCCTCGGTCACGATGACTTGTGACATCGTGCTAGCACAGCCATCGACGGGTTCCGTCGACCCAATTTCATTCACAAAGCTTGGGTCAACCCGTGGTATTGTTTTCAGACACTTTCCAAAGATGCCGCACACTGGTATCGTCTCCTCCAGTCCGATGGCATCAAGCAGTCACTTTCCTGACTAATTGAGCATGGTGAGATTCAAACCCGGGTATCATGGTCAGAAAGCGAACGTTCTATCCATTCGGTCACACACACATCTCTATCTCTATCTCCATATATATATATATATATATATATATATATATGTACCGACTGTAACAGCAAAATTGTCCACTTAAAAGGAACAAGATTTTAAGAGAATGCGACGAAGCAGCTGCTCGTTATTCTAAAAAAGGGGTTCCATGAATGCTTCCATCAATAGAAACGGCACTGGATAAAGTGTGTGGCTTCAGAAGGGGACTACTTCGAAGGAGATTAAATGCCGAACTGATATGTGTTACAGTTTTTTTTTTATAACACCTATACGGATACTTTTTGATCAGGCCTCATATACCGGTGGTAACAGCAAAACTGTCCAAATCGTGTAACAGCATCGGATAATTGTCCAGCCCACAAAATAATATCTCGGAAGCCACTAAACTCATTGAGTTTCTTTTTCCATGTTTTCAGATAACACGTTTAGCCATCTTGACACCATTTGTCGTAAGAATCACTGAAAAAAAAACCCTTTGAGTTACTCATCTAGAAAGAGAACAGGTTAAAATTGTTTTGTGTCAGATCCACTGTCTTCCAAACTGAGCAATGTTGAGAGGAAAAAGATCATTCGAGCCTTCAGTAATGGTAGCAACATTCATATATCTGACTTCCATCTTGAAAGTCCATTCAAGAACCATCAAAAGAACGGTGAGTAAGTTTAAAAAAGAGGGAACAGTAGCGAGTAAAACTGATACTATTTGTCGTTACCGCGGTAAAACGGAAGAAAGTGTTATGTGATGAGAGACATTGAAACGAGAATGGTTAATACCAAAAACCCGTGGGAAGAATTGAGGATTTAATTCACATATAGATGACTTGAATTGTATGTCGAGCAGTTTGAACAATGGAAAAGTGACCCAGACTTAGGGGGCAATGTTCATTGACACACAGCTGAAATCCAAGCTGTAAAGCGAAAATTTTATTTTTCGTAAACAACGAATTCCCCTGGTCGAAAGTTGAGTTGAAATACCAGGAGGTGGGTGGATAAGCCACTCACGCTCACTGGGAAGATTTAGTGAGAGATAATGAGAGAGTGGAAAAAGGGAATTCCCCAGAATTCTTGAATTCTCGTACTTCGCCAGTTTGGTCGAATGTCCATAAATACGAATGCGCGAAGCGAATTAAGCAGAAGAGAGAAGATGGGCAGAAGAGACGAGACCAGAGACAAGAGAGAGGCCCACGTAATTATCTGCCAACGTAAGCCTCCGACTTCAGTGGTGAACTTTACCAAAACAGCAAACCAAACTTTGCTAAGTCAACAATAATATCACTTCCTATTTAGATGCTGGTTAGACTGATAATTAATTGCATGAGAACTCTGATATAAATCAATAGTTATAAGGAGGACTGATATAAAAACAATATTTACTTTTTGTTCAATTTATTCGAGTGTCATTTTTTTCCTGTACGTCTTCGCCCTGCTTGCACCAGCCCAACACGAAGACACCTCCGACGATTCGATCATAGCCTCCTTATGATCAAGCTTAAATCACAACGTGGGATAAGGTTAGCTGTGGATTGAAGCGGTCACTTCAGCGACCAGCTGTGGTGTTGGATATCTTGAACGACCGGGAAGGGTGTTGTACGATAACAAAACTGGATCAAGAGGTCACAGCAGCAAGAGGGATGGTCATTTCAACTTAGACCTAAAGAGATCAATTAGAAAAGATACAACTCAATTCATAAGACGTTTGGTACGTGAGAGACGAGTTTCAACTATGACAGTCCAAAGAGCAGTGAAAAAAGATTTGGTAATGAAATCGTACCAGACAACTCTGAGGTATCTTGTTACTCCAGGAGAGAAAGTTAGAAGGTTAGAAAGGGCGAAGATCATCTTGACTTAGTTGGAAAATAATCCTAAAAATAATATATATATATATATATATATATATATATATATATATATATATAATTAGGAGGATTTGAAATAATCATAATTAATTCATCGACTCTAGAAGAAACCTCAACAGAAAGCAATGGACGGCCGTTTCGTCCTATATTGGTACTCATCAGCAGTTCGTATCCACTTCAGAAAATTGAAACCCGAACAGATACGATAGGAGGCCAACGCCATACAATCTGTGCCAACGGGACTCGGTGACGAAGATATATCCTTGCTTGAACCGGCTTCTAATGCTCTGGACTGAGCGGCTTGGGAATAGTAGTTGTAAATCGTGGAGGCACAGTCCTATGGGTAAAAGAGAAACTCGGATGAGTTCCACCACGGAATATGAGATCGAGCGGCGCTGTATCGAGTCTAATTCGTTAACTCTTCGTCCCCGAGGCCTATTAGTATAACGTTTGTCTCCTATCGTAACTGTTCGGGTTGCAATTCTCGGTAGTGGATGACACTGCTGATGAGCCCCAAATATAGGCTGAAACGGCCGTTCAGTGCTTTCAGCATTCTGTTGAGGTTTCTTCTAGACTCGATGAATTATTTAATTATATATATATATATATATATATATATATATATATATATATATATATAAACTTTATTTCAATCCTCATGACCTTCCGATTCTTAGCAAAAATGAATTAATGATGAACATTTTCGTTTACGATCGATTTCATCACGTTTCTTGAGTTAAGCTTAGAAACATTAAACAATGAACTTCATAGAAGCCGACTAAGATCGAGGGATCTGACCATTTTCCAGCATCTTTAGCGATGGATCTTATGTACGAGTTCCACTTGGGGTCTGAATTGTGTCCCATACCCGTTCATGGAGATAGGCAAACATTTTCAGTGCCAGCTCGGTGAAGATGAAACGTCACTAGTTCGGTTTCGTGTCATTGAATGTGACCAGCCAGTTTTTCACCAATTGAACCGTTAGAGTCCGGTCAGAGGAGAGATTAGCTGCCAGGTTATGATCATCTATAGTTTGGGTGAATCACCTATATACCGTTGCGTCATCAGCATAGATGTCTTGTTGCATCGAGAATATGAATGGGCTCTTCAATTCCTAGACGACGGAGACATCTTGGCATTATCTGCCTTCTTCGTCGATTTTGTTGGAGTGGACTAACCACTCTTTGTGGTGTACTACATATATGAAAGCTAACTGAGGTATACTGTGAGGGGATATTATCAATTTTCTCAGGTTTGAGGTCAAACATTACAGTTCCGTCATTTTGAGAACGATTGAGGATGAAGAGGAAAATGGTACTGTGGGCAAAGTCCCACGTGGAAACACATATATCGGAGATTAGGAGCCTCGTTTTGGAGGTTCGCTGCCATACGAAAAGCCGTGAGTTCGTAGCCGTGACAACTTCGATGGTCGTGAAGGGCGAGTAGACCGAGATTGCGAGTTCCTTCACGGGGATAGATGGGTGGATACTAGTTTCAATACGGAATAAAAAGTTAGGTTCGACGTCGAGTTAAACCTCTGGAAATCAGGAAGTTTCAGCCCTCACATTGGTGTAAGGAAATGGTGAATCTGGGGTCTACTTTTGTTTTTGTGAGGTTGGGTGTTTTCTTTTATTCAATTCCGTTGTCATGGTTACTTTAACCCTTGAACACTAACCATGGGTATATAGTACCCAGCGCAAATTTTCCTATTTTTAATTACAATTTTCAGTACCTGATTTTCTTACCTAAATAATGTTTTTCAGTTCCTATTAATTTTAACTCAAAGTACAAAGTTTGAAGTGCCTGCATGTAAAATATTTCAAATAAAGATTTATATTTAATATTTTTTTTGATATTTTCAAAATCGGGTACTATATACCCATGGTTAGTAGTTATGTAACTTTAAATGACGGTTAGTGTTCTAGGGTTAATGTATGGATCAGTTGTAATAAAATTAATATAGGAAATAAGGAAGCAGAATAGGCTGAACTTATGGTAGTTTCACACAATACAGCAAATTGTTACAAAACGAAAACATCAACCCAAATCTCGGGAGTAACTCTACTAGTAGAAAAAATAATAATAATGATTGAGACTTTCATATGGATGGGATGCATAGCGCCAAACTCGTTTGGAAATATCTAAACTACCAGCTTTATATAATCACAGATCAATGTTTAAAATGACTCTATGCGAGTGAAGCGTGTAAGTCTTAGCGAGAACTGTCATTTGCCGAACATTGTTAACAGGTGCTTCATAGTCACAAAGAAAGAACTGTACGAGATAGCAGAAACTACGTCACTTGAGGACTACCAACAGACGCAACGACTAAAATGGATAGCATTATGTAACTTATAAAAAAGAAAATAATGACATAATCAAGATGTTAACATTCCACCGTACATCGAACAAAAGAAATTCCCATCAATATTTGAAAAAGAAAAACAGCAAAATATGAGAAAAAGATTTTATAAATTTCAACAGGTCAACAGCAATAGTGGCTCAGTCAATGAATGCCGTATGTTTTCTTACAGGGAAACAATTAATATTACGATTAGCATTAGAGATGAGAACAGATACTAGACTATGATCCCAGTTCAAGGGACAGGGTGAGAAGAAAGGATCAATTTGAGCAGATGTGGCTGCTTAGTCAATGAATAGTAAATCTTTTAATATAACGAAATGACTAATATTACGATTAACATAAGAGATGAGAACAGATACTAAACTTTGATCCCAGTTCAAGGGACAGGGTAGGAAGAAAGGATCAATTTGAGCAGATGTGGCTACTCATTCAGTCAATGAATAGTAAATCTTTTCATGTAACGAAATGACTAATATTACGATTAACATAAGAGATGAGAACAGATACTAAACTTTGATTCCAGTTCAAGGGACAGGGTAGGAAGAAAGGATCAATTTGAGCAGATATGGCTACTCAATCAGTCAATGAATAGTAAAACTTTTAATATAACGAAATTACTAATATTACGATTAACATAAGAGATGAGAACAGATACTAAACTTTGATTCCAGTTCAAGGGACAGGGTAGGAAGAAAGGATCAATTTGAGCAGATGTGGCTACTCAATCAGTCAATGAATAGTAAAACTTTTAATATAACGAAATTACTAATATTACGATTAACATAAGAGATGAGAACAGATACTAAACTTTGATCCCAGTTCAAGGGACAGGTTGAGAAGAAAGGATCAATTTGAGCAGATGTGGCTGCTTAGTCAATGAATAGTAAATCTTTTCATAAAACGAAATGACTAATATTACGATTAACATAAGAGATGAGAACAGATACTAAACTTTGATCCCAGTACATGGGAAAAAGTGGTAAGAAAAGATCAACTTGAGCAGAAGTGGCTGCTCAGTCAATGAATGGCAAATCTTTTCATATAATGAAACAGTTAATATTATCATTACCATGTTTGTGTTTGTATGTGTTATGTGTGTATATGTTGTTTTCTGAAGAACTGAGATAATTTATTTTTATTATTCCTCACTTTTTTGTGATTTTTGTTTATTTTTTTTCTTAGTTGTTCTTCCGTGTGTAAATGCTTTTTTTTTTTTTTTGCTTTTTTTTTTGCTTTTTTCGTCTCTATCTTCTCAAGTTTCCTTCGGCATTTTCTTCCTTCCCAGGATTTTTCTTCACCTCCGCTTATACTTCGCATTCGATGTGCGAGACGATTCTTCGCTAGATAAAACGTATTTACAAAAGAATTCTTCGCGGATGAAAGCAACTCAGAAAAAAAAACACACACTTGTTATTTCGCGAACTGTTTGGGACGGATTTTATTTTACTTCACGCAGATACCCTCAACTTTGACCTTTACTTCTACAGACGTCAGCCAAACACAAATACCCGACCTCTTCTATTTCACAAAACGACCACTTCGGTTTTGCCAGTGCTCTTTTCGTTTTTTAAGTCAAATTTTGAATTACCACCGTCTACAAGAATCCCTGGTGCTCAGATCTAAAATAATCTCTCACGATGTTAAAAACAAAGAAAAGATTGCTGATTTGCTGTGCAATACCATTCCGACACTATTTCTGTTTACTGCTGGACAATTTCTTCGCAGATGAAAAAGAAACTTCAGACAACAGAGATGTGGTTCTACAGAAGGATACTGAGAATAACATGGACGGAAAGCGTGCCCAACGAAGGAGTTTTAAAGAAAATAGAAATAAAAAGTCACTTTGACTTCGGCTCAGAACTAAACAGCTGGAATTTTTATGACACATCTTGAGGAAAGGAGAATTTGACACTCACAAGGCATATCAAGAGAAGAGGGGAACATCAGCACATAAAAGAAAATGTTTGTAGTGCTACTATGAACTTTATGAGATAACAGAAACCACATCACTTGAGGACAACAGTCGTAAGAATGACTCTAAGCTGATAGTGCTCAAATCCCTGCAAGTTAATTTGAATTCAAAGTTGTTTTTTTTCTTTCAGGCTGCTTGCCAGCCAAGGCTATAGGGCCCAGTTTGTCCTCTCATTTACACATAGCTGAGAGGAGAATAGATGGATTCATACCTTTCCTCAAAGGTATTCGCGCATAAGTGAAGGTGACACATCCGACTGGAATTCGAACTCGGCTCTCCGACTTCACATTCCGATACGCTAACCAATACACAACCGCGCTTGGGCTACAAGCAGCAAAACTAACAAAATTTGATTATCCAACTTTACTAATTTCTGAATAAACGTTCTACTCGTGAGGTGATTATGTTAATCCAGATTATTCTAATAGTAACTTATAAAGTTACAAGTCACAAGAATTAAAATCTGGAACTACTCGTAAAAGAAGCGGGGAAAATTTTAATCATTTTTATAGATTAGTATTCAGTAGCTTTTCGTTAAGTCATGACATTTGTCAGAATAAAAAAAAACTGTTTTTTTTATCGATTTAGTAGGGGGGGGTCCTGTTCATAAAATCGATATAGTGTAAAATTGATACCTGACTTTTACAGAGTTATTGGACTTCGATATTTTTTGAAAACATTAAATTCGAAACCGTGTGCATGTCATTGATATCCACAGGTATTTTTAACCCATTAACAGCCAATTTTTTTAATGCGCAGTTTTGGCCCAGGCAGGTGTCTTAAGAGTTTATTTATTCCTTATGTTTAATTTCAGTAATTACCATTGTCGTTTTTATAGAAACTAGGACATCAAATATATATGTGTATAAAACATCAAAAAATAATATTGATTAGAAATAATAGAAAAAAAATACTTTTCAAAATAGTCATTATTTTTCTACTTGTGAAATGTAAAATTACGACAGAAAGTGCCGTAAACGGCTAATAATAAAAACGAAGTGTTGCAAAATATTTCTCAGGAAATCCAATGTATGTAAGCAATTCAATGTAAATACAAGGAATGGCATGTAGTGAATTTAATTTTAACAGATCCCTGGGGCTGATGGCAGGTAATGGGTTAATATTCTGAATTTTTTAAACATTTTGAATAATTTATTTAAAAACATTTCTGATGTATTTTGTACATGCACATTTATTGTAGGGATAATAATTATTTATGTTAAATAAAGAATAAATTCTTCATTTAAAACTGTATATATCCGACGGTGCTTTATTTAAAATAATTCTTTTTGTCTAAAAAAAAAAGTCAGTTTTCATAAAGAACCTCTCAGTCCCAATAATTGTAAAAAGTCAGAGACAGGGAAGAGCCAAAACATTTGTTAGAATGCAAAAAAATATTGATTTTTTTATCATTTCAGAAAGGTGGAAAATATAAATACAGTATCAAATTGACCCCTGACTTCTTAAAGAATTATCTGTACGTTGTTTTTATTTAAAAACGTCAGGTTTGAAACTGTGCTTATGTCATCGATAACTGTGTACTATCTATGGTGTCCATTTTCTCAGCTTATAAGTGATCTAGTCATAAATCAAAGACAGCTGTACTTGTTCAAGCAAAACAACCTCCCACGTAGCACCCAAAACCAAAAAGTGGCTAGCTGAGAAATTTCACTCGTGTCACTCACAAATTTGACTTCCTTATTTGAATTATTAGTAGAGGACACATCTTCATGATAGAATTCAGGCATTAATGACCTCACCAATATCTTACTATTAGATGATTCAAAGTGTATGTATCTCAGGCAGTTTCTAATTTACTTGCTTAATTCTTGTCATATGATTAAAGTTTAGACAACTTTATGTTGTTTCAATGTTGAAAAAGTTCACACAGTACTGTTCTGAAAGTTCACACAGTGCTGTGAAAGCTATGTGTGAATTTAAATAATTATATATGTACCGTCAAGTTTGCAGAAATTGGAGAAGGAACCACAGTTGATGGTCATTTTCATACAACGATTGGGCAGCCATTAGTGTGAATTCCTTGTACCATTATGTTTAGGGAGTTATCAAGAAGTAGACTAACCAATGACCAGACAATGACAATGTCATATGTATGATAGCCAACATGAATAAGAATTGGAACAGTCGACCAGATTGTTCATCTGTCGAAATCTCTGCTTCGAGAACCCACGATAAACTCGGCCTTGTGCCACATACATGCCAGGGGTGCCAGCATGCCAGGGGTGCCAGCATACCATGGGTGCAAGCATGCCAGGGGCGCCAGCATGCCAGGGGTCCCAGCTTGCCCAGGGTGCGAGCATGCCCGGGGAGCCAGCATACCAGGGGTGCCAGCCTGCCCACGGGGCCAGCATGCCAGGGGGCCAGCATGCCAGTGATACCAGCATGCCCGGGTTGCCAGCATGCCCAGGGTGCCAGGGGTGCCAGCATGCCATGGGTGCCAGCATGCCAGGGGTGCCAGATTGCCCGGGGTCCCAGTTTGCCCAGGGTGCCAGCATGCTAGGGGGGTGCCAGCATGCCAGGGGTCCCAGCTTGCCCAGGGTGCCAGCATGCCAGGGGTCCAAGCATGCCAGGGGACCCAGCTTGCCCAGGGTGCCAGCATGCCAGGGGAGCCAGCATGCCAGGGGTGCCAGCATGCCAGGGTGCCAGCATGCCAGTGATGCCAGCATGCCTGGGTTGCCAGCATGCCAAGGGTGAAAGGGGGCCCAGCTTGCCCAGGGTGCCAGCAAGCCAGGGTGCCAGCAAGCCAGGGGTGCCAGCATGCCAGGGGTCCCAGCTTGCCCAGGGTGCCAGCATGCCAGGGGTCCAAGCATGCCAGGGGACCCAGCTTGCCCAGGGTGCCAGCATGACAGGGGTGACAGCATGCCATGGGTGCCAGCCTGCCATGGGGGCCAGCATGCCAGAGGTCCCAGCTTGCCCAGGGTGCCAGCATGCCACGGCTGCCAGCATGCAATGGGTCCCAGCATGCCAGGGGTCCCAGCTTGCCCAGGGTGCCAGCATGCCCGGGGAGCCAGCTTGCCCAGGGTGCCAGCATGCCAGGGGTGCCAGCATGCCATGGGTGCCAGCCTGCCATGGGTGCCAGCATGCCAGAGGTCCCAGCTTGCCCAGGGTGCCAGCATGCCAGGGGTGCCAGAATGCCAGTGGTCCCAGCTTGCCCAGGGTGCCAGCATGTGGGGGGGGGTCCCAGCATGCCATGGGTCCCAGCCTGCCCATGGGTGCCAGCATGCCAGAGGTCCCAGAATGCCCAGGATGCCAGCATGCCTCGGCTGCCAGCATGCCCGGGGTGCCATCCTGCCAGGGTCCAGGGTCCCAGCTTGCCCAGGGTGCCAGCATGCCAGGGGTTCCAGGGGTGCCATCATGCCCTGGGTCCCAGCTTGCCCAGGGTGCCAGCATGCCAGGGGAGCCAGCATGCCAGGGGTGCCAGCCTGGGGTCCCAGCTTGCCCAGGGTGCCAGCATGCCAGGGATCCAGGGGTCCCAGCTTGCCCAGGGTGCCAGCATGCCAGGGGTGCCAGCATGCCAGGGTGCCAGCATGCCATGGGTGCCATCTTGCCCAGGGTCCCAGCTTGACAGGGGTGACCATGGGGTGCCAGGGCCATGGGTGCCAGCATGCCTGAGATCCCAGCATGCCCAGGGGTGCCAGCATGCCAGGGGTGCCAGCATGCCAGGGGTTCCAGGGGTCCCAGCTTGCCCAGGGTGCCAGCATGCCAGGGGTTCCAGGGGTGCCAGCATGCCATGGGTGCCAGCTTGCCCAGGGTGCCAGCATGCCAGGGGTGCCAGCATGCCAGGGGTGCCAGGGTGCCAGCATGCCTGAGGTCCCACCATGCCAGGGGTGCCCATGGGGTGCCAGCATGCCAGGGTGCCAGCCTGCCAGGGTCCCAGCATGCCAGGGTGCCAGCATGCCAGGAGTTCCAGGGGTGCCAGCATGCCAGGGGAGACAGCTTGCCCAGGGTGCCAGCATGCCAGGGTCCCAGCATGCCAGGGGTGCCAGCTTGCCCAGGGTCCCAGCATGCCAGGGGTCCCAGCTTGCCCACGGTGCCAGCATGCCAGGGTGCCAGCATGCCAGTGATGCCCATGGAGGTCCCAGCATGCCCAGGGGTGCCAGCATGCCAGGGCTGCCAGCATGCCAGGGGTGCCAGCATGCCCAGTGGTCCCAGCTTGCCCAGGGTGCCAGCATGCCAGGGGTTCCAGGGGTGCCAGCATGCCAGGGGTCCCAGCTTGCCCAGTGGTCACAGCATGCCAGGGTGCCAGCATGCCTGAGGTCCCAGCTTGCCCAGGGGTGCCAGCATGCCAGGTGTCCCAGCATGCCAGGGGGTGACAGAATGCCAGGGGTTCCAGGGGTGCCAGCATGCCAGGGGTTCCAGGGGTCCCAGCTTGCCCAGGGTGCCAGCATGCCAGGGATCCAGGGGTCCCAGCTTGCCCAGGGTGCCAGCATGCCAGGGCTGCCAGCATGCCAGGGGTGCCAGCTTGCCCAGGGTGCGAGCATGCCCGGGGAGCCAGCATGCCATGGGTGCCAGCCTGCCCACGGTGCCAGCCTGCCCACGGTGCCAGCATGCCAGGGGTGCCAGCATGCCAGGTGTCCCAGCTTGCCCAGGGTGCCAGCATGCCCGGGGAGCCAGCATGCCATGGGTGCCAGCATGCCTCGGCTGCCAGCATGCCAGGGGTGCCAGCCTGCCAGTGGTCACAGCTTGCCCAGGGTGCCAGCATGCCAGGGGAGCCAGGGCCAGGGGTGCCAGCCTGCCAGTTGTCCCAGCATGCCCAGGGTGCCAGAATGCCAGGGGTTCCAGGGTGTCAGGGGTTCCAGGGGTCCCATCATGCCTGGGGTGCCAGCATGCCCAGGGTGGCATGCCAGGGGTGCCAGCATGACAGGGGTGCCAGCATGCAATGGGTGCCAGCATGCCAGGGGTCCCAGCTTGCCCAGGGTGCGAGCATGCCAGGGGAGCCAGCATGCCAGGGGTGCCAGCATGCCCACGGTGCCAGCATGCCAGAGGTCCCAGCTTGCCCAGGGTGCCAGCATGCTAGGGGTGCCAGCATGCCAGTGGTCCCAGCTTGCCCAGGGTGCCAGCATGCCAGGGGTGCCAGGGGTGCCAGCATGCCATGGGTGCCAGCCTGCCATGGGTGCCAGCATGCCAGGGGTTGCCAGCATGCCAGGGCTGCCAGCATGACAGGGTGCCAGCATGCCTGAGGTCCCAGCTTGCCCAGGGTGCCAGCATGCCTCGGCTGCCAGCATGCCAGGGGTGCCAGCCTGCCAGTGGTCACAGCTTGCCCAGGGTGCCAGCATGCCAGGGGTTCCAGGGGTGCCAGCATGCCCTGGGTCCCAGCTTGCCCAGGGTGCTAGCATGCCAGGGGAGCCAGCATTGAGGTCCCAGCTTGCCCAGGGTGCCAGCATGCCAGGTGTGCCAGTATGACAGGGGTGACAGCATGCCAGGGGTGCCAGCATGCCCGGGGTGCCAGCATGCCAGGGGTTCCAGGGGTCCCAGCTTGCCCAGGGTGCCAGCATGCCAGGGCCAGGGGTCCCAGCTTGCCCAGGGTGCCAGCATGCCAGGGGCTGCCAGCATGACAGGGGTGCCAGCATGCAATGGGTGCCAGCATGCCAGGGGTCCCAGCTTGCCCAGGGTGCGAGCATGCCTGGGGAGCCAGCATGCCAGGGGTGCCAGCCTGCCCACGGTGCCAGCATGCCCCAGCCCATGCCAGGGGTTGCATGCCAGCTTGCCCAGGGTGCCAGAATGCCAGGGGAGCCAGTTCTATGGGTGCCAGCATGCCTGGCTGCCAGGATGCCTGGGGTGCCAGCCTGCCAGTGGTGCCAGCTTGCCAGGGTGCCAGCATGCCAGGGGTTCCAGGGTGCCAGCATGCAATGGGTGCCAGCATGCCAGGGGTCCCAGCATGCCCGGGTGCGAGCATGCCAGGGGTTCCAGGGGGGTCCCAGCATGCCCAGGGTGCAGCATGCCAGGGGTTCCAGGGGTGCCAGCATGCCATGGGTGCCAGCATGCCAGGGGTGCCAGCATGCCAGGGGAGACAGCATGCCAGGGGTCCCAGCATGCCAGGGGTCCCACGGTGCCACGGTGCATGCCAGGGTCCCAGCATGCCAGTGATGCCAGCATGCCCGGGTTGCCAGCATGCCAGGGATTCCAGGGGTCCCAGCTTGCCCACGGTGCCAGCATGCCAGGGGTTCCAGGCGTGCCAGCATGCCAGGGGTGCCATCTTGCCCAGGGTGCCAGCATGCCAGGGGTGCCAGCATGCCAGGGCTGCCAGCATGACAGGGGTGCCAGCATGCCTGAGGTCCCAGCTTGCCCAGGGTGCCAGCATGCCTCGGCTGCCAGCATGCCAGGGGTGCCAGTCTGCCAGTGGTCACAGCTTGCCCAGGGTGCCAGCATGCCCCGGGGAGCCAGCATGCCAGGGGTGCCAGCCTGCCAGTTGTCCCAGCTTGCCCAGGGTGCCAGAATGCCAGGGGTTCCAGGGGTGTCAGCATGCCATGGGTGCCAGCATGCCTGGGGTGACAGCTTGCCCAGGGTGCCAGCATGCCAGGGGTGCCAGCATGACAGGGGTGCCAGCATGCAATGGGTGCCAGCATGCCAGGGGTCCCAGCTTGCCCAGGGTGCGAGCATGCCCTGGGGAGCCAGCATGCCAGGGGTGCCAGCCTGCCCACGGTGCCAGCATGCCAGCCTGCCAGTTGTCCCAGCTTGCCCAGGGTGCCAGAATGCCAGGGGTTCCAGGGGTGTCAGCATGCCATGGGTGCCATCATGCCTGGGGTGACAGCTTGCCCAGGGTGCCAGCATGCCAGGGGTGCCAGCATGACAGGGGTGCCAGCATGCAATGGGTGCCAGCATGCCAGGGGTCCCAGCTTGCCCAGGGTGCGAGCATGCCCGGGGAGCCAGCATGCCAGGGGTGCCAGCCTGCCCACGGTGCCAGCATGCCCGAGGTCCCAGCTTGCCCAGGGTGCCAGCATGCTAGGGGTGCCAGCATGCCAGTGGTCCCAGCTTGCCCAGGGTGCCAGCATGCCAGGGGTTCCAGGGGTGCCAGCATGCCATGGGTGCCAGCCTGCCATGGGTGCCAGCATGCCCGGGTTGCCAGCATGCCAGGGCTGCCAGCATGACAGGGGTGCCAGCATGCCCGAGGTCCCAGCTTGCCCAGGGTGCCAGCATGCCTCGGCTGCCAGCATGCCAGGGGTGCCAGCCTGCCAGTGGTCACAGCTTGCCCAGGGTGCCAGCATGCCAGGGGTTCCAGGGGTGCCAGCATGCCCTGGGTCCCAGCTTGCCCAGGGTGCTAGCATGCCAGGGGAGCCAGCATGCCCGAGGTCCCAGCTTGCCCAGGGTGCCAGCATGCCAGGTGTGCCAGTATGACAGGGGTGACAGCATGCCAGGGGTGCCAGCATGCCCGGGGTGCCAGCATGCCAGGGGTTCCAGGGGTCCCAGCTTGCCCAGGGTGCCAGCATGCCAGGGATCCAGGGGTCCCAGCTTGCCCAGTGTGCCAGCATGCCAGGGCTGCCAGCATGACAGGGGTGCCAGCATGCAATGGGTGCCAGCATGTCAGGTGTCCCAGCTTGCCCAGGGTGCGAGCATGCCCGGGGAGCCAGCATGCCATGGGTGCCAGCCTGCCCACGGTGCCAGCCTGCCCACGGTGCCAGCATGCCAGGGGTGCCAGCATGCCAGGTGTCCCAGCTTGCCCAGGGTGCGAGCATGCCCGGGGAGCCAGCATGCTATGGGTGCCAGCATGCCTCGGCTGCCAGCATGCCAGGGGTGCCAGCCTGCCAGTGGTCACAGCTTGCCCAGGGTGCCAGCATGCCAGGGGTTCCAGGGGTGCCAGCATGCCATGCGTGCCAGCATGCCAGGGGTGCCAGCATGCCCGGGTTGCCAGCATGCCAGGGGTTCCAGGGGTCCCAGCTTGCCCAGGGTGCCAGCATGCCAGGGGTTCCAGGGGTGCCAGCATGCCATGGGTGCCAGCATGCCAGGGGTGCCAGCATGCCAGGGGAGACAGCTTGCCCGGGGTGCCAGCATGCCAGGGGTCCCAGCTTTCCCACGGTGCCAGCATGCCAGGGTCCCAGCATGCCAGTGATGCCAGCATGCCCGGGTTGCCAGCATGCCAGGGATTCCAGGGGTCCCAGCTTGCCCACGGTGCCAGCATGCCAGGGGTTCCAGGCGTGCCAGCATGCCAGGGGTGCCATCTTGCCCAGGGTGCCAGCATGCCAGGGGTGCCAGCATGCCAGGGCTGCCAGCATGACAGGGGTGCCAGCATGCCCGAGGTCCCAGCTTGCCCAGGGTGCCAGCATGCCTCGGCTGCCAGCATGCCAGGGGTGCCAGTCTGCCAGTGGTCACAGCTTGCCCAGGGTGCCAGCATGCCCGGGGAGCCAGCATGCCAGGGGTGCCAGCCTGCCAGTTGTCCCAGCTTGCCCAGGGTGCCAGAATGCCAGGGGTTCCAGGGGTGTCAGCATGCCATGGGTGCCAGCATGCCTGGGGTGACAGCTTGCCCAGGGTGCCAGCATGCCAGGGGTGCCAGCATGACAGGGGTGCCAGCATGCAATGGGTGCCAGCATGCCAGGGGTCCCAGCTTGCCCAGGGTGCGAGCATGCCCGGGGAGCCAGCATGCCAGGGGTGCCAGCCTGCCCACGGTGCCAGCATGCCAGCCTGCCAGTTGTCCCAGCTTGCCCAGGGTGCCAGAATGCCAGGGGTGCCAGCATGCTAGGGGTGCCAGCATGCCAGGGGTGCCAGCATGACAGGGGTGCCAGCATGCCATGGGTGCCAGCATGCCAGGGGTCCAAGCTTGCCCAGGGTGCCAGCATGCCAGGGGAGCCAGCATGCCAGGGGTGCCAGCATGCCAGGGGTCCCATCTTGCCCAGGGTGCCAGCATGCCAGGGGTGCCAGCATGCCCAGGGTGCCAGCATGACAGGGGTGCCAGCATGACAGGGGTGCCAGCATGCCTGAGGTCCCAGCTTGCCCAGGGTGCCAGCACGCCTCGGCTGCCAGCATGCAATGGGTCCCAGCATGCCAGGGGTCCCAGCTTGCCCAGGGTGCCAGCATGCCCGAGGTCCCAGCTTGCCCAGGGTGCCAGCACGCCTCGGCTGCCAGCATGCAATGGGTCCCAGCATGCCAGGGGTCCCAGCTTGCCCAGGGTGCCAGCATGCCCGGGGAGCCAGCATGCCAGGGGTGCCAGCCTGCCAGTTGTCCCAGCTTGCCCAGGGTGCCAGAATGCCAGGGGTTCCAGGGGTGCCAGCCTGCCATGGATGCCAGCATGCCTGGGGTGACAGCTTGCCCGGGGTCCCAGCTTGCCCAGGGTGCCAGCTTGCCCAGGGTGCCAGCATGCCAGGGGTGCCAGCATGACAGGGGTGCCAGCTTGCCATGGGTGCCAGCATGCCAGGGGTGCCAGATTGCCTGGGGTCCCAGCTTGCCCAGGGTGCCAGCATGCTAGGGGTGACAGCTTGCCTGGGGTCCCAGCTTGCCCAGGGTGCCAGCATGCTAGGGGTGCCAGCATGCCAGGGGTGCCAGCCTGCCCACGGTGCCAGCATGCCAGCCTGCCAGTTGTCCCAGCTTGCCCAGGGTGCCAGAATGCCAGGGGTTCCAGCATGCCCGGGTTGCCAGCATGCCCAGGGTGCCAGGGGTGCAAGCATGCCATGGGTGCCAGTTTGCCAGGGGTGCCAGATTGCCTGGGGTCCCAGCTTGCCCAGGGTCCCAGCTTGCCCAGGGTGCCAGCATGCTAGGGGGTGCCAGCATGCCAGGGGTGCCAGCATGACAGGGGTGCCAGCATGCAATGGGTGCCAGCATGCCAGGGGTCCAAGCTTGCCCAGGGTGCCAGCATGCCAGGGGAGCCAGCATGCCAGGGGTGCCAGCATGCCAGGGGTCCCATCTTGCCCAGGGTGCCAGCATGCCAGGGGTGCCAGCATGCCAGGGGTGCCAGCATGACAGGGGTGCCAGCATGACAGGGGTACCAGCATGCCTGAGGTCCCAGCTTGCCCAGGGTGCCAGCATGCCTCGGCTGCCAGCATGCAATGGGTCCCAGCATGCCAGGGGTCCCAGCTTGCCCAGGGTGCCAGCATGCCAGGGGTGCCAGCATGACAGGGGTGCCAGCATGCAATGGGTGCCAGCATGCCAGGGGTCCCAGCTTGCCCAGGGTGCCAGCATGCCAGGGGAGCCAGCATGCCAGGGGTGCCAGCATGCTAGGGGTGACAGCTTGCCCGGGGTGCCAGCATGCCAGGGGTCCCTGCATGCCAGGGGTCCAAGCTTGCCCACGGTGCCAGCATGCCAGGGTGCCAGCATGCCAGTGATGCCAGCATGCGGGTTGCCAGCATGCCAGGCGTTCCAGGGTGCCAGCATGCCATAGGTGCCAGCTTGCCGGGGTAGCCAGCATGCCAGGGGTGCCAGCATGCCAGGTGTTCCAGCATGCCAGGGGTCCCAGCTTTCCCAGGGTGCCAGCATGCTTGGGGTGCCAGCATGCTTGGGGTGCCAGCATGCCAGGGGTGCCAGCATGCCAGGGGTCCCATCTTGCCCAGATTGCCAGCATGCTAGGGGTGCCAGCATGCCAGGGGTGCCAGCATGCCAGGGTGCCAGCATGCCAGGGGTCCCAGCTTGCATGTATGTTTGCGTGTACATGAATTTAGATTATATGAATTATCTACACTATTAGAATTATTATTCAAATATTCAAAAATTATTATAACGAAATTTCTTCAAGTAACTAAAATATTTAAAAGAGTGTAATGTTATGTTGTACATAAATACATCAGCGCAGTCAGTTATATGCCATGTGTGATACACGCTTAGGCGATCATGTGTCTTTCGATACATGACTGACGAGGCAGATTTTTCCCGCAGTAGGTTGCAATTTCTTTCAGCGGTAGACCAGTTGCCATCCAAGGCTATAGAATCTATCCTGCTATTTACCTATAGCTGGGGAGAGAATAAGAGGATTCGTAACTTTTCCAAGGTTATTAGTACGTAATTGAATGTAATGGATTTGACTGGAATTCGAACTCGGCTCTCCGATTCTTCAATCCGAGCCACTCTCCATTACTCTACCGTAAAAGTAAAACCTCTTAATGAAAAATATTTGTAATTAAAAATCTACATTCGTAATTATGAGAACAGATATTTTGTCATGCATATCAATGAATTTGTTTAACTCGTGTAAGGTAAAAGTTTCTTAAAAAAAAAAATAAAAGAATGCCATAAGAGCAATAATGTTCCTTGGAAATAACAATATATACAACAGTGAAAGGCTGGAGACCATATCTAGTCAAAACATTAATGCAGACACAACAAAGATTAGGATACTAATTTTGGGATAAGTATTTGCATTGATTTATCATCCATAATCTAAATTATTTTATTGAACTGAAAATTAGAATAAATTAATATAAAATTACTAAAATATCATACATTATTAAAAAGTAGTTTCAACTAAAAAATATATGAAGACTATGTCATAAATACAGTCAGTACTACTTAAACAGATTGGTCCACTCATAAGAACTATGGAAAAATTTGGGTGGCTTTTTTTTCTTTTTTTTTTTTTGCTCATTAACAATTACCGTCCTTTTATTTACAACAGTTGCGTCCTAGGTATAACGATAAACTACATGTGGCAGCAAGGCCTCTGATCAGGAAGTTTTGAGGAGCGTAGAACCACCTCTTAATTGCTGGTGTTCCACGATCCACCCTGACCCGAGGTGGTAGCCTCTGCTAGGGTCCCAACTATGGGCAAATAGTTAACATCCAAACTGGGGTCAAAACACTATGAAAGTGTAAAAATAGGTTTTAATACCAGAAATACTTTCTTGTAAAAATCATTATCAGAAATACATAATTTTTTTGAGACAAATTATTACCAGCTATACAATTTACGAAAAAAATGTGGTAGCTGTTAGGGCTCCAGCTATGGGCAAATAGTTAACCCCCAATCTGGGGCCGAAACAACACTATGAAAGTGTAGAAGTAGGTTTTAATACCAGAAATAATTTGTTAAAAAAAATTATTACCAGCTATACTTTTGAAAAAAAAAGATATTACCAGATATTGTTTGTTTTTTTTTGTTTTTTTTAAGAAAAAATATTACCAGCGATACATTTGTGAAAAAAAATATTACCAGCAATAAAAAAAAATGTCGGTATTAAATAACCCATTGAGGTTGATATACCGTAAAACAAACCAAACCAAGCCTACAACAGTTGTCAGCATAAATAATCAAAAATATAGATTTTTTTCAAAGGTGTTGTGTCTTGTTTATAATATAAATATAGTGTCAATTGATTTCTGATTTCTTAGTTATCTGTACTTTGTTTTTATTTGCAAATGTCAAGTTTCATATATATAATGGTTAAAAAGTAAGCCCCCATCAATAAACCCCGTCTGGAAAGAGCGATAACAGCTACTGGACATGAGAATTCTATTTTCCTGAAAAATTGTTTCAAGAGAAAGATCCGACAGCAGTAATGGCTGCTCGGTCAATGAATGCCAACTGTTGCTAAGAAAGGCTAATATTAACATTACACTTACCATATATATATATATATATATATATATATATATATATATATATATATATATATGTGTGTAATCGTGTATTCATTTACCTGCACTTTGACATGAGTTACGTTTGTATAAATAATTTGAAGTAATTTTAAAGTTAACAACATATCTGTGTTTGCAGTGGGTGCATAAAAGCTATGCTATCGTTTGCAAATCGATACATGTGTATCTACGCCTTTTTATTACATGTGCGCATGCGCCTGTGTGCGTGTATAGCATATCTCGATTTGTTTACTTCTACTTGCCTATGCGTCAGTGTCACCGGGTTGCAGGCTAAAATTACTATACCCTTTCTCTACAGCGGCAGAATTTGACTGTCAACATTAGAGAGCACACTCCCTTATCAATTCTCGGCAGACACCGTTCAATCCTTTGCCGGTCGACATTGAAGACTCTGGGTCTTCCATATTAAGCAGACTTTTGCACTATCTTTGCGGGAAAGCCTACTCCCCACTTTTCCCAACCTTTTGCCAGCACCACACAAATAGAAGCATCAGCCCAATATATATATATATATATATATATATATATATATATATATATATATATATATATATATATATATATATACTTTTCTTTCTTTCTTTCTTTAAGTCTCAGATACGTCTATAAACGCATATAACATTATTTCTCGTACCTTTCCCGTGATACGTGATCTCGTGTATCTGCGGCTTCGTTTTACGCGTTTTCGGTTATCCGCGTTAAAAGCCTGAAATAAACAACTGGTAAATTTTACGTCAAAATTACGCTTACCACCATATCACGTTGGAACACCGGTTCCGGTACGCTCTCACAAGTTAAGCAATGTCGAGCTTCGTCAGTACCTACATGGGTGACCGGTTGGGGATACCAGCTGCTGTAAGCTTGGTTGTGCAGATGGATAATGGCTCGGAATTGTTAACCGAAGAGCCGAGTTTCAATTCCAATACATAAAAAGAAAGAACATTAAGATATATAATCCGGTGTTCTTATTGATACTTTCATTTTTACAAAATAGTGCTCAATGTAAATTTACAGAGCATTAATATTATAAATTAACTGATTTAAAATATGTTTTTTCGCTACACGGTAATAAGCATGTTTCAAAAATGGAAGCTAGAGGCTTCAAATTTAATTTTGTAATTAAATTAAAAACATTAGTTCCATTTCATCCTCAAGCTAATTTTGGAGTAGATTATTTTTTAAATTTACTGAGTTTTAAAGGCACAGAAAAATTCATAATTCACTGTTTCCAAGGATACAGAGAGATCCAATCATTCAGACAAGTGGTGGTAGCGTGTATATATATCATTTGTGAATTAAATTTCTGGCTGACATTTTCGTGCTTTCCCGAAATGTTTAGGTGGTCGCCAGCTGTAGTGCTATTCTTCCTAGTAAGTATTAGATGGAAGAAAATATGGCCGGTGCGTATATATCATGCAATCGCCAACCAAACTGACCTGGAGAGAGAAAAGCGAGTTAATAAAAAACATGTAGTAATTTTAAACACACAATTATACGACCAAAATATATTTCGCCGCTGCGGCAAAAAAAGTGTTCAATGCAACACAGAACAATGGGGCCACGATAAAGGATCCTAATGCTTTCAAACAAAAATAACTGAAACAGTATTGTTCGGTCATTGTACTCTAGAAATTTAATCCATAATTTAGTAAGGCTTTTTTTTATATGGCATGGTGCACTTTTACTTTTGATGTGTATCAGTAGCACTCTCATTTTAAAAACAGCTTAATTTTATTAATATTATACCAGGTGTAACTGTAAAATGGTCCAAACCATGTAACAGCAAACTCTCTCTCTCTCTCTCTCTCTCTCTCTCTCTCTCTATATATATATATATATATATATATATATATATATATATATTTCATTTCATTTTTCGTTACATTTTTTGGAAGTGCTATCTGATGATCCGGCGTCCTTTAAAAGGGCTCTGGTGAAATAAATTATTATAATGGAACCTTAATGTGGTCTGTTTTTCTTTAAAATATTAGCTCTGGATTTACATTGACCTCTCAGGATTTCATCCTCCTTGGGACTACCCATACGGATTACCAAGTTTTTCAAAACTTATACATATATATATATATATATACCGGATGTAACGGGAAAAAAATTGTCCAATTGTTAGATTTAGAAATGATTAAAGATATCTTACTGGAATTCTCCGAGGTTTTTATAACACTATTCGATTCTACTTTGAGCAATAAGAACGTATAATTACTGTCAGGGTTTAACAGTAAAATCGTGATGAAATCGATCATAAACGAAAATGTCATGTTCATTAATAATTATATCATTGCTAAGTGTCAGAATCTCATGAAGGATTGAAATGAAATATATATATATATATATATATATATATATATATATATATATATTATTCCAGGATCATTTTCTAACTTATTCAAGATGATCTTCGCTCTCTCTAACCTTCTAACTTTCTGTTCTGAATTGACAATGTGCCTCACAGGTTCAACGTACGATTTAATTTTCAAGTGATTTTTCACTGTTCTTTGGACTATCATAGCTGAAACTCCTCTTTCGCGTGTCAAACGTCTTATGGATTGGGTCGGATCTTTTCTAATTGATCTCTTTAGCTCTAAGTTAAAATGAGAATCCCTCTTCCTGTTGTGACCTCCTGATCCAGTTTTCCTTTCTACTGTACCCTCTTTTGAAAACTTCTTCAGCGTTCTCTTGATGGTTCTTGAATGCACTTTGAAGATGAAAGCCTGAGTATGAACGTTGGTACCATTACTGAAGGCCTAAATGGTCTTTTTCCTTTACTCATTTGTGAATACAGTAGGTCTGAAACAAAACGATTGTAGCCTGTTCTCTCTGTAGCTGAATAACTCAAAGTATTTTTCACTGATTCATACGATAAATTGTATCATGATAGCTAAACGTCTTATCCGAAAAGCGTCCTTGGTAAGACGATAAACTACAACACGGTTTCTGATCAGGAGGTTTTGAGGAGCGTGGAACCACCTCATAATTGCTGGTGTTCCCAGGATCACCCTAACCTAGGGTGGTAGCGCCTTTTAGGCTCCCAGCTATGAGCAAATAGTTAACCCCCGAACTGAGGTCAAAACACTATGAAAGTGTAAAAATATGTTTTAATATCAGCAATGCATTTTTGAAAAAAATTATTACCAGCAATGAATTTTTGAAGAAAATAATTAATACCATCAATACATTTTTGAAAAAAAATATTGCCAGCAATAAAAAAAAAAAAAAACCTTGACGGCATTAAATTATATTGAGGTTGATATACCGTAAAACAAATCAAACCAAAGCAAACCTTATCTGAAAACCTGGAAAAGGGAAACTAAATTAGTTTAGTGGTTTCTTAGATATTAACCATTTTGCGGGATTGATAATTATGCTGTTACACGATTTGGACAATTTTGCTGTTACACCCGCTATATATAAAAATAAAGAAAATGATTGTCGTGACGCAAATTGTTTTAAAATATTTCTGCTAATGACGTAAAATTAATTAAAAAAAATATGTAAACTAGTTCATTCTAATTATTAATAATTACTCTATCTCTTTATAATGAGTTTCAGCTTATCTTGAATGTGTTGTCTTTCCGAATAAACCTGATCGATATACATATATATATATATATATATATATATATATATATATATATATATATATATATATAATTTTATATATCAATAAAGAATATTTAGAAAAATATGAGAAACCTGGAAATTCCTTGTGACGGTTTTCATCCGACAAAATCCTAACGGATGAAACGCGTCACAAGAAATTTTCCAGTTTGTCATTTTGTCATATATATATATATATATATATATATATAGAGAGAGAGAGAGAGAGAGAGAGAGAGACAGAGACAGAGACACAGAGAGACACAGAGAGAGAGAGATTTCTTATGACGTGTTTCATCCGTTACGATTTCGTCGATGAAACGCGTCACAAGAAATTTCACAGTTTGTCATATTTTTTCCAAATATTGTTTATTGATATATATAATTACATACATACATATATACATATGTTTGCCGAAAGCACTGGCAGCCTTAGCAATCTGATGCATGATTTCATCATCTAAAGTTCCAATGTAATTGACTTTGCTACCAAAATAGGGGAAAGACTTTACATAGTTCAGGGCTTTGTCTTATACTTTCAATGGTCTCTCTGGAAATTTGTAGACTGGTGGTTTTTATTTCTCATCACGCAATATATATATATATATATATAAGTAAGTTTGACTATGTACAAGGCCCAGGGTCGCTCGAGGTAACGAGTTAGGAAGGATAAGATAGAGGTTAACCCTAGACTTGAACAGGTTAAGATTGTAGTGATCGGGGAAACATCCTCTTAGGTGTCAGTTCCACAGAGCAATGGTTCGCTGTAAGAAGCTGTTTGAGTGGAACTTACTTCTCATCAGTGGAATAAGGAAGGAATTTTGTGGTTTGCTACAATGTGAGTGTCATGGAGGGTCCTAGATGTGAAGGGTAGACCTGGCCGAATAATTACCTATCTCTTCATAATGAGAAATTATCATCAGAGCATTTTCCATGGAAATAGCGATCGAGCAGTGAGACGCTTAACACATCCTGCCCTTGAGAGAGAGAGGAGTTGGAGGATAGAAAATAATTTGTCACCCACAAGATCTTGGAGACGCTTTTGAACTCTGTCGAGACTGGAAAGAGAGGAGCTGCCAGCTTCCGCCTAAATATGACAACTACTCTATTTTAAGCTTGATTTTTATATATTTCTGCATTTTTTTTTTTCTTGTCACTGAGCACAAGGAAATTGGACAACAGTGACCGGGTCCACCAAACACACACATACACGCACACACACTCGCACACCCACACAAAAGTATATCGAATGAAGAAACGTCATAACGCTTTTATTTTACGTAGAGCCTAAGGATAAAAATTGTCCCTTAAGTGCTTTGTCTTGAATCAAAAATATAAAAAATAAAACGTAGTCTTGAGAGTAACATTTTAAACAAGTGTTACTCAAAACGCTTGCTGTCTTTCATGATGTTTTCTGTCCTGCTGCGTTGACGCGAATGTCCTCCAAGCAGGGCCACGAACAGCCAATTATTTCCTGGCCAGTATCTGTAATCCTTTGAAGGGATCTGTTGTCCGCTGCCGAGTAGCTGGAATACCAAATAGGGATGCAGTACGCCAACACACTTCAAATAAAGCAGCAGTAAAAGGTCATCGGCTACTTCCTGATGGAGTTTATATTTAGCTGATGTTATTTGTCGTAAAACAAGGTTTTTCTTTCTGAATGTGTTACTTACCGTGTTGGATTCCCGGTTATGTAATTTAATAATTGTGCATTTTCGCAACAATCCCACTTTTATACATGCTTAACTAAAAACGACTGACAAATAGAGTTTGAATGGAGTTTTATTACTTTATCAGTTTCTAGTTGGGATAATGACTGGTGTAGGATCTAAATTTACAACATTTCAATAATAAAATCCAAAAATAATCATGGGATACTAAAAATACCTTGATCGAACCTGAATATAATGAAGCACAATACTATATACCGAAGTATTAATAATGATGACCAGACAAATAATTACGAAAAACGTTGCAACTTATACCAAGAAAATATTCTATGTCCCAACAGTGATAAATATATAAAACTATCCCGCCATAAACTAACAGATGAACAGAAAGAATTCCTAAATCAAGGTCCAAATTGCCATCTCCAGCCTAAATTTGTTTGGCCTCCTTACAAAGAAGACTGAAACTAAAATCCTACACAAGTCATTATCCCAACGTAATAAAACTCCATCCAAATGTCAAACTTTGCCTTTCGCTTTTAATATTTTAAATATTATATATATATATATATATATATATATATGTGTGTGTGTGTGTGTAGTGGTACTCGTTTGGAAAAACCTTAGGTATTTCGGCTTGTGATTAAACAAACCAATTCACAAGGGAAAATGAGGAATAAAAAAAGAAAGAACTAAGAACATGAAATTGAGGCGAAAAAAATCGCCCAGAATTCAAGCCCAAAGTCCAAAGAAAAAAAACCTCCAAAACGAGTAAAAATAACTACGTAAAGTGCTGAATACACTAAGTAGAGCAGACCTAATATAAACCTAAAGAGCCTACCTAGGTTATATATATATATATATATATATATATGTCTGTGTGTGTGTGTGCGTGTGCATGCGTGTGTGCGGAGCTACCGCCAAAAACAACGATGCATTCTAAAAATGAAAAATCTCTCTTGAAGCTTTTATTTTAGTTCTAATTACACGCTAATAGATTAAATTTAACATTTCCAATAAGCAAAATACTTGGCTGTATTTCAAAAGGAATTTAAATTTAAATTGATTGGAATGCTTGTGTTTTTTTTTTTTTTGTTTTTTTTTTGGCGGGGCGGGGATGGGGGATCGCTAATATTGGCGATGTTGACAAATCTGTCAACACAACGTATTTTTCTTTATTAAAAATCGTTAAAAAATAAAATATACGTTTCTGAAACTTTGAGTAAGATTAATTGATTTAAAGCTTAATGAACCTGAATTAAATCATAAATTATTTTTAGTTTAAAATATCGCAGGAAAACATTTTTAACGCAAAGGTGGGAGTTTATATGGGATGTTCATAGATTTATTGATATTGTAATGTTTGGCATTTTTTTAGTAAAGGACTTTAAAAATTAATTGACGAGTACAACAATTTTTTAAGAATGTAGTCGGTAAGGAAGCAAGAAATTGGAGGGAGTTCCACAGGTGAGAAGTGTGAGAAAAGAAACGGTTAAAATAGAAGAGATGGTTACATCTAGCTAGTTCAACAGTAAAATGGTGAGACCTAGCTGCCAATCTAGTATTATGAATTAAATTCATGTAGTCAAGGAACTAAGGGAAAAAGCTTATAAGAACAGTTATGTAAATATTTGTAGAAAAGACAGAATGAAGATATGTCATGTCGATGGGGATGTCACTGAAATCGAGATGCCTGGTCAGAATCGATTACATCAAAGACTCTTCTTTGAATGTTGTCAAGAATATTGAATAGGATATGGCAGCAATATTCAATTCATGAACGAATGGTATAGCTATAAATATGCATGATGCATTGAGACAAGAAAAATCTCTGGCGTGACACAGGGAACTAAATTTACTGGCAGTCGCTGGTAGCAATTGTTTCAACAGATTCGCTCATTTTATGTCAGTGGAAAGCGTTAACCAGTGTTGACGAAAATGTTTAGAAACTGTCTGATGTTCCTTTTCCTCATCATCCTATCTTTTGGCATTTTTTCATAAGGCTTTTACATTACAATAATGCTTACTCTTTACTAGGCTCAAGAACCACTCGAAGTAGAAGGTTACAGAGAAAGAGGTGCCACCTAAAGCAAGGTGATAATGCCACCAAGACATCAGGTGCTACCGGAAGTGAAACAGAAGGAAAAAACTTTAGAAGGAAGTTGATACCAAATCCTAAAAAGAAAACAAGGAATAAACCTCTACTCATGTTCAAAAGACCAGAGACGAATGTCAGCTGCAAAAACACCTAACCGCTACAAATTAATACATAATTTTAAATGATTTAAAACTTTATTAATTATTATAATTAATTTTTTGTAAAATGAAAACTGTTCTTGAAAAAATTCATTATTCATCGATTGAGACTTGAGACATAGCGTCCATAATATATCTTATTCATAAAAACAATTCAAATCTTTTCTAATTAAATAATGTCTTAGTTTTATTGCATTTTTTTATTTTACGATTCAGATCAGATTTTCTTTAACTCGGGGTTCTTTTTGACAAAAGGAAATTAATGATTTAAATTCTTCAATAATTAATATCTACATGAAGCACTATAAATATGAAGTTCATGACATTTCATAAAATTGAATATTGGGGGTAATATGTAAAAATATTTCTGGCAAGATTTTCTAAAAATGAAACTTTTTCTAAAATACTTCCCTTTATTTGTGAATATGTCCTGTAAGTGTCATTAATCCAACAATTATTTGATTTTTGCAAAATTTTCAAAAGCAGTGTGTACTGCACTACAAAAAAAAGAACGCTAAAATTATCCCATTCTAATGTTGAGGCAAAAAAAAATTACGAAAATTTCAAAGGTTCTAAAAAGGGTTAAAAAAAAATAATTTAACAATAAAAACAATTCTTTAATCTTTCTCGAAAATGTTTATTTTTATTAGATTTAGGTCATTTTTTCATCATATATGCCTCTTTTTAGCAAATCGTTGGAAGTACATATATATATATATATAATCAGAGAAATGGATAAGCAGCTCCAAAAAGAGCCTGCCTAAAATTGCACACTGGCTAAAAAGAGGGCCACCGACCGCCTGATGATTGCGTGAAAGCGCAGGAAACTAGCAGTCTGGGTTTGGTCACTGCCAACCTGAATCTTCACACACACACACACACACACACACACACACATATATATATATATATATATATATTGGCGCAGCAGATCATTATTTAAACATATATTGTTAAGTGTAACAGACAATGAATGTCTATTATGTTTGATCATGAGCCGTTCTAAACTCCGTATATTTACATAACCACACTGAAGATGGTTCATGTGAGCTGGAAGCTTAGATCAAGGACTAGTTTAATAAAAAAATATCCAAATTTTGGACAATTTTGTTTTTCTTTTCACCCGAAATTAAGGCAACTACACGAAGTTTAGAACGGCACATGATCAAATATAATATACATTCATGTTCTGTTATATATAACAATATATATATATATATATATATATATATATAGACATTAAAGTCAATACCCAGAGACGACAGTATGTTCCATGATAAACGCAATTGTCAGGTCATGAGTGCTGTGTTTTTGCACGACTTTTTATATATACACGTCAGTGATTGCATTGAGTGTAGTCTCTTGTATTATTCGAACGGTTATTTTGATGGGTGTGGTTAGTTAATTTGTTTATTATTAGTTTATTTACTTAATTATCTGTTTTGATTAATTTATTTTACTTGTTTTTGTTTATTTATTTATTTTCATTTATTCTTGTTCGTTTTCAGTTTCCGATTTTTAATTAATTCAGAGCTAATGAAGAAGTTAGGAGCAAATCAGTGGAAAAACGCAAAAACTCTAGACTGGTTCTGCAACCTAAACACCAAACATAATTGCCAGTTTATACAACTAGATATAAAAAGAATTCTACCCTTCTATAACAGAACACTTGCTAGATAAGGGCATCTCCTTAGCACCAGAACAATTAAAAATAAACACAAACGAAATAAAAATCATTAAACACTCTCGAAAATCACTACTATTCGGCAATGAAAATGCATTGAAAAAAGAAGGGACATTTTGATACTACAATGGGAAGATTTGACGGTACTTTGATCTGCGAACTCATAGGTATATATTTACTACACGAACTAAGTAACATAATCGATAGAAATAATACAGGACTCAACAGGGACGATGGTCACATAATCTTATGAAACTGTAACAGAAAACCCAATGATAAACCGCTGTATATAGACACATCTTCTAACCACACGCCATAAATAATCAAGCAGATCTCACATTCAATTAACCGCAGGCTTTCCGACAATTCTTCCAATGAAACCATAATCAACGAAGCTAAATAGACTATGCAACAGCCCTAAAAGACAGTGGGAAACCGGCAACACCCCATATATATATATATATATATATATATATATATATATATATATATATATATATATATATATATATTGAAATTTATTTCACTCTCATGAGCTTCCAAACCTAAGCTATGATTAATTAATGTCATTTTCGTTTATGACCGATTTCATCACGATTCTTCTGTTAAGCTTGGAGAGTAATTATACGTTCTTATTGCTCAAAGTAGAGCCCAATAGTGTTATAAAAACCGCGGAGAATTCTCGTAAGATATCTTTAAACATTTCTAAGATACAACGGTTTAGAACTTAATCTAACGATTAGACACTTTTTTTTCTGTTACACCTGGTACATATATATATATATATATATATATATATATATATATATATATATATATAATTGTGTACGATGTTCTTTCGTTTTCTGAAAAGAAAAGTTGAAATAAGGGAACAAAATCTCGCTTTTTACATTTCTTTTTCCGTTTTAACAAATCTCTTGTTATTTCAGATTCTTATAGCGAAATATTTTATTTTCTTCTGGGTTTGTTAGCCAAACGTTATTGACTCTTCCTGCAGCTTTACGTTCGTGTATTTTTTTTTCTCCGTTGAATTCGTTCGTCCAATCATTTTCGCGCCGACAAAGTACGTCAGAGCGAACACATATACCCAGTGACAAGCCAAATGTTTTTCATTCATTATCCTCTGGACGACCGGAGTCTCTTCGACGCTCTTGTCAGTCGCCATGTTTTCTGTTTTCTTCTGTTTTCTCCTCTTTCTCCTCTCTCTCTCTCTCTTTCTCCTCTCTCTCTCTCTCTCTCTCTCTCTCTTTCTTTGTGTTATTTCTTTCCTTTTTTGTATATTTATTTGTCTTTCGCCATTTCTTTCTCTTTATCCAACCTGACTATTATTCTGTTTATTTTGTGTGTAACTGTATGGTTTTGTTTTTTGTAAATGTGTTTATTGACGCAATTGCGCTTTAAACAAAAACGTATACATATTGTATGTGAGATCGATTATTATTATTATTATTATTATTATTATGTTTATTATTATTATTATTACAAATCTACCCATGCCGTAAAAATAACATATCTTAATTCCTTACAATTATGTGAATCTTTAAATATATTTTCCAATGATTATATTATTTAGTACTCTTTTTAACCGAGTTCACTCCTTGCAAGGGAGTAAAGCCACTGAGACACAAGTGGTTACTGGTTCTGGAAGAGTTAGAAACAGTCACATTGCTAAGGTGCGTGAAAAAAGAAAAAGATTAATCAGGAAGACAGTAGATAGCGATTAACATTGCATTCAAATTTCTGGAGATTAAAGTTGGTTGGAAAACATGAAGCCGGAAAGGAAGTTCCACAAGCGAGAAGCACGGAAAAAGAAAAATGTTAGCATAGAATTTACGGTTACATCGAGCCAGCTCAACTTTAAATTGATGAGACCTTGTCGCTTAAATTCAAAGAGTCTAGGTACCATAGTGAAGAGCTCACCGGAACAATTTCCATGAAAGTTGATGTAATGGAATAACCCGGCACCCCTATGAATAATTACGCTATAGGTAGTAAGTGAACTGTTTATGAGACTCGAGGAAGAGTGAGAGCAAGATGACGCAAGCATGTCTGACCTTCCAATAGGTGGCACTCACTACTAGATTGACCTATGTGTATAACTGTACTGTATTTCATATTGTACTGGTTGTGTACAATAAACCTTTCTTTTAGTATCCACCTGGTGCTACTTATTTACTCCCTTAGTACGGAATATAACAGTTCCGATGAGGATTGTCGGAACATAACAAAAGTATTTATAGAAAAAAGGGATAACCTTAAGCCGGTGGAAAAGTGAGTGAAGCCGAGACGCCAGATCAGAGCCAATAATATTGCTGATTCTTCTTTGGATTTTATCAAGGAGCTCTAGATAAATAACAGGAGCACCAGGCCATATGTGGCAGCAAAACTGTAAGCATGGACGAATTATAGACTTATAGTCATATAAGATAGTAGAGGGATCATTTTATTACTTAATAACAATAGAAAATCGATACCCTACTTTATATCCAGTATAATCGTATTAATATGAGTTTACCTATGCTATCAAAAATGGTGTCTTATTTTATTAGGTTTTCACCTGGGAGTTTTTGCATACATTTTCCAATTAATATACAAATCTTTAGTAATACTAACTCTAACCCTAACCCTAACCAAGTAACAACAGAACATCGATTCCTCCCTTTATGCCCTTTATATCACATTTCTTTTTAAGCAAATCATCCCAAGCAAGGCGGGAGTGCCGCAATTTTCGACGGCTTTGCACCAAAATGTACATGCACATGCTCCAAGTTAGCGGGAAGGCCAAGACCGACTTTGCATTTCCCAACTTCCATCAATAGTGGAAATAATCAATTTTTTCATGCATCTACGGCAGTTTTCGTGTAGTTTGCAACCATTTTCTACTGGCCAGAGTGTGAGCCCATAGCTGTCTGCTACGAATAGGCAGGAAGATTCTATTGGCCAGCGTGAGAGCCGACAGCTGACTGACATGAATGTTAACTAGCATGCCAGCATGCAAAAAAATCGATAGATGCATTCGTCACAAGTGGGAAAAATTTAAATCTGCATGGCACTTTACTTCAATTGGCTCATTCGCTTACTTAAAGTCAACGTTGATTCTGATTCCACAGAACTGGGTTGGGTGTGAAAAAGTATTTGTTGTTAACATTCTTTTTTCATTCGGTTCTTCCAGTTACGAGTCCTTTTTTTAAAGCTGATCGTTTTGTGTTCATTTTGTTTAGTTCTTTTTTCGTAACAGATTTAATGTTTAGTTTAGAGCTTAGAAAATATTCGCAGTGTGAGATAGGCAAGAAGTAAGGCATGTAGCAACATCAGCACGGAAAAGGGCACTCCTTTAAAGGCAAGGAAGGGCAAAAATATTTTAAATCAAGTGATAGCGATTGCTGTATGAGTCGTACGAATTTTTAATCAAGCACGGGCAACGCCGGGCCATGCTGCTAGTGTATATATATATATATATATATAACTCCCCAAAAAAATAATGACATTAATAATCAAGATGTTGACGTTCCGCACTACTTCGAACCAATGGTTAGGAAGGAAACCCCACGAATACTGGAAAGCGCAATAACAGTAACTGGGATTGACAAACATTTTTTCTTGAAAAATTGTTTTTATAGAAAGAGTTTTATAAATTTCAATCAAATGTAGCCCAGACTGATCGGTCAATGAATAGTGAATATTTCCTTATAAGGAAACGGCTAATATTATTATTACCATTAGAGATAAAGAGAACAGATACTACACTTGGTATTTACTTGCCGCCCCACGATGGCATGATGTGATGCAAGGCCAGTATAATGTGCCCGGGCCAAGTTCCCTAATAGCCCAGCTCCTGCAACTCTCGGTTGCGCTGACATCGCTACTGATCAACCCCCCCCCCGCCAACCTCCACTGGGCATATTTTTGGGCCGAGCCCACGAGTTCGGGTAAGCCCACAATAAACAACCGACCTTGTGTCACATGTTGCCCTAGTGGGAGGGAGACTAAATATAGTCACTCGCTCAACTCTTGAGCGACTGTTCGGTTCACTTCTCTGTCTACGGACGGAGAGGAACCCGAAGGAGGCTACGCCGAAGGGCGGAGTCTCCTTCGGGGAGGTAAAACCGGCCCTGAACCCGTTTAGGCGGGTTCAAACGGGCATATTTTTGGGCCGAGCCCACGGGCTTGGGAAAACCCACAATAAATAACCGACCTTGTGTCACATGTTGCCCCAGTGGGGGGAGACTGAATATTGTCAGTCGCTCAAGTCTGAACCGACTGTTCGGTTAAATTCTCTTCCTACGGACGGGAGTAACCCGAAGGAGGCTACGCCGAAGGGCGGAGTCTCCTTCGGGGAGGTAAAACCGGCCCTGAGCCCGTTTATACGGGTTCAATGGGCATATTTTTGGCTGAGCCCACGGGCTCGGAATGCCCACGTTAAAAAGGCCTTGAGCCACATGACACCCTCGGTGTGTGTGGGGGGGGTGACTGAATATCGTCAGTCGCTCAAGTCTTGAACGACAGATTGGTTGCACTCTCTTCCTTCTGGAGGGAGGATTACTGCAAAACATTGGAATAGTGATACTGGTCGAGACTACTTTGTTCTCTCTACTAAACCTGATTGTTCATACTAACACTTCTACTTCTCTGTATATATTTCTGTTTGTAATATATCTGTGTTATTCCATACCTGTGTTCGCGTTCTTCTTTATTGATTCTACCTTTGGACTATCACCGTGGTACAAGGAACCGGACCATAAAAGTTCAATACCCGGTTAAAGCAGTGGAGAACTTTCAGAGAGAAATTAACAGGAGATAACTGATAACTGACATCCATTAAACATGGCACGTGGAACTAGAACAGTCTACTCCAGTGAGCGAAATAAAGGGTTCAGTTCGACAATCCTACCACCTGAAGAAGACCGGAGCGTACAACGGCCTAAACGTTGTAATAAATATGGCGACAAAGATGAGGACAATAGTCCGAATAATATAAATACTGTACATAATACCTAATCTCAGAAATATAGACAGATACTGAATTGCGTCTGTCCGAAGACTTTGATCCCCGTCGGGAGTGAAGAAAAGTGTAATTGCAGCGGCTGCTCGGTCAACGAACGCCAAATGTTTTCTTAGAACATTTCTAACATTACCATTACTATTAACGATGATGAGAACAGTTGCAACACTTTGATCACAAACCGATGGAGAGGGAGTGAAGAAAAATATACCTTGAGTAGCACTGACTGCTCTGTCATTAAATGATGAATGTTACCATATATGGAAACAAGTTAAATTAGCATTGCCATCACAAATAACTTTTATCAATATGATTTTATCCTTACTGAGATCCCACTGTATTTTTTTTTAATTTATTCTTTGTTGGCTTCAAACTAGACTAATACCGGAATTATCATTCTTTATAATTTTTCACAGCACTTTCTTTTATTCGTAGAGGAGAGGGTGTAAATAAAGAGAGGTTTAGTTTTCGTATCGTTATTGTAATTTCTGATGTTTTCTGTCTTTTTTTTCGGGAGAGACGAGGGGAATATACACGGGGGACCTTCAGGTCTTTTAGAATTGCTGATAACTGCCAGTCGTTCGTGAGTCTAGTTAATTCTATAAGACAAAACCTGTTTCTGCTGTTTGCAAGAAGCCGTCGGCTCTACTGATTGGACATCCCGTTCTTATCGGAAACTGTCAAGTTGTTCCGAAGAAATAACACTTGCTCGTTAGATTGTAGAGCGCTTCTGGTGGACAGGACAAAGGAAGGAAGGAAGGAAGGAAGGAAGGAAGGAAGGAAGGGAGGAAGGAAGGAAGGAAGGAAGGCGGTAAATAAGAAAAATAAAAGTAGGAAAGCACAAAGAAAACAAAGAAGACGATGGTGAAACAAGTAATAGGGAAAAAGGAGGAAAAAGAAAGCGAAGGAAGGAAGGAAGGAAGGAAGGAAGGAAGGAAGGAAGGAAGGAAGGAAGGAAGGAAAGTTTGAAGAAGAGAAAAAAGGAAGGGCATAGTAAGAAGGTACAAAGAAAGGAAAGAGATGATTAAAGAAATTTTAAGAAATGAAAAAAGAATGAAGGAGGGAGTGTATACAGGATGATAAAAAAGAGATTATGGAAGGAATATAAAATGAAGAAAAAAGGGAAAAAGAAGGAAGAAGAAGAGGAAGACAAGAAGAAATGATTAGAAACCGAGAATAATTGATTTACAGGATGGCAGAATGAAAAGTCGTAAAAGGAGAAGAAGAAGAAAGGAACGGGAATCAAAGGGAAGAAAGAAAGGGAAGAAAGAAAGGGAAGAAAGAAAGGAAAGAAAGAAAAGGAAGGAAGAAAGAAAGGGAAGAAAGATAAAACTGGAAAAGAATGGTTAAAAAATAACCGAAAAACATGGCATTAAATAAAAGAAGGGAAAGGAAAGAAAATTATAAGGGTTAAATTTGGGGAAGGAAGAAAAAAAATCGGAAAACAGAAACTAGAAAGAAAGAAAGAAAGAAAGAAAGAAAGAAAGAAAGAAAGAAAGAAAGAAAAAGAGAGAGAGAAAGAAAATAGAAAACATAAACTAGAAAGAAAGAAAGAAAGAAAGAAAAAAATCTATAAACAGAAAAAAGAAAAAAGAAAAGAAAAAAGAAAATCGATAAACATAAACTAAAAAGAAAGAAAGAAAATCGATAAACATAAACTAGAAAGAAAGAAAGAAAGAAAGAAAGAAAGAAAGAAAGAAAGAAAGAAAATTGATAAACATAAACTAGAAAGAAAGAAAATCCAGAAACAGTAACTACAAAGAAATAAAGAAAATCGAAGAGTAGGAACTAGAAAGAAAGAAAGAAACAAACAAACAAACAAAGAGAGAGAGAGAGAAAGAAAGAAAACCGAAAAACAGAAACTAGAAAGAAAGTAAAAAAAGTAAAAACGAAATTCGAAAAATAGAAAGTAGACAGAAAGAAATTCGAAAAGCTAAAACTAAACAGAATGAAAGAAAGAAAAATAGAAAATAGAAAGGAAAAAAGAGAAAAAAAAAAGAAGCTAATCGGAAAGAAAGAAAAAGAAAACAGTAGAGGATGAGGAAGAAATTAAGGTTTTAGAAAAGGGAAACAAAACAAAAAGTAAATTAAAAAAAAAGGAAATAAAAGAATCGGTAATAAATAAATAAACAGATTTTTCAAACGAAGATAAATGTCTAAGAATGAAAGCGAAACAAAGAAGCATCCTGAAAACCAGAACGGAACTAAAATTGAAAGGAAAGACGGGCGGATGGATGCTGGGAAGATGAATAGATGGACAAAGGGAGATAACAGGAACAAATTCACATTAAAAAAAAAAAAAAAGACAGAGAAATCTACCAAAAGAGAAATCACATCAACACGCGAGCAACGTGTTGACAAGAAAAGGGACCGCTTTTCCGTTTGGGGAACACAGAACGAGAAAATGAGATAAGCGTACCTCCCTAATTGTATTTACCCTCCACGTCTTATTTGGCGCGTTCTTGTGTTTTCTTTTTAAAAGTCTTTGCCTCAACACTTACCGTCAGTAAATTGTTGTTATTCTATTACTTCCAATCACAAGTAAGACAAGGCGTTGGCAGGAGGAGAATATGCCATTGTCTGATCTTTATTCCTTACAAACCGTGGCTTTCCGGTGAGAATAGGAAGAATGGCCAACAATTGATGGAAAGATTTAGACCAAAAGACTGACGGTTATTCCACGAATTATTCGGACGAATATCCTTATCTTTCTGGTTCTCATCATGTTTTCTCTTCAACACCCAGACTTTTCTAATCTTGCCTAAAATTTAAAGACAACAATCATCATCAGCAGCAGCAATCGTTTTAACTATTGGACAAAAGCATTTCCTTTGATGACCACTGTGACTGTGTTATTTATCATGTCACTTTATTTGTTTAAAATTTAACGACCCATCGATCAACAAGAGATCATTTAAGGTCAAACAGTTGTTTTTTGTTTTGTTTTTTTCTTTTTCTTTAAATAAGGTTGAAATGCTTTCAAAAAGACTTTCCTTTTCCTTTCCTTCTTTTTCGATGTTGTCTTGTTTTTTTTTTCTTTAAAAATTCACTGTTTTCGGAGGTGCGTTGTTGTTTGAAAATTTCTCACCTGCCAAGTATAAAAGTTCCCCCTTTCATCATCAGACACCAAATTGGAATTATATTTTATTATATAGTCCAACTTTCCTAAGAAAGGTCAAGATCACATTGGGGTTTGATCTTTCGAAAAGTTCTTTCAAGTTGCTCACGTTGTAAAATAATTTTCGAATATGTGCCATGTCACCGCAATCAAGCAGGAAGTGCTTCACAGGATAAGCCTCCTGGCATGCTATGCATTCAGGAGGATCTTCAACTTTTAGGAGGAAGGAGTGAGTTATGTGCGTGTGTCCTATGCGAATACGGGATAAAACCACTTCTTTGCGTGATTTTCTGTGCTCAGTTAGTTGTTTCTTTAGAGAGGGTTTGATTTTAAATAATTTGTTGTTTGGTCTCTGCAAACATAATATGGTTGCTTGGTTTGTTTGTCTAACAGCATATCAACTGCTTATGGGTCGTTTAATGCCGAAATTTTATTTTCTTGGGAGCTCAGGTAATTTTTATTTTTTATTACTATTAAAATTTATTGCTGGAAATTTTCTTTTTCTATTAAAATATATTGCTGGTATTTTTACTATAAAAATGTATTTTTATACTTTCATAGTGTTTTCATCCCATTTTTGAGGAGTTCATTATTTGCCCATCGCTAAGACCCTAACAAGTAGTAACACCTCGGATCGAGATGAATCTGGGAACAAACGCAATTAAGAAGTGGTACTTCGTTCCTCAACCACCCGCCCTCGATCAGAGGCCTTGCTGCCAGATGTAGTTTGTCATCAGGCCCAGGGTAAGACGTTAAACTACATCCACGTCCTGTGTGAGACGATAAACTACATCCAGCAGCAAGGCCTCTGATCAGGAGGTTTTGAGGAGCATGGAACCACTTCTTAATTGCTGATGTTCCCAGGTCCACCCTGACCCGGGGTGGTAGCACCTGTTAGGGTCCCAGCTATGGGCACATAGTTAACTATTACCAGCAATACGTTTTGAAAAAAATTATTACCAGCAATACAATTTTGAAGGAAATATATTACCAGAAACAGATTTTTGACAAAACAAAATATTACCAGCAATAAAAAAAATTGTCAGCATTAAATAACCTATTGAGGTTGATATACCGTAAAGCAAAATAAACCAAACCTAAACCAATCATCATGCACAGGACGGCCGTAAACCTAAGCGTCGATGAATGTTCAGAGATAAAAATTCATTGAGAGAAATTTACTATGTGCGCACTTTCATGTCAGACGTCACTTTGGCAGACTGCCATCTGACACAAAAGAAAAATAGGATGGGTTATTGTGAAGAAAGTTCAACCGCCACTGCTATATTAAAACTTAATAAAATAGGATCTATAAGAATTATAAACTTTCTTTTCTATTACGTTTGTTATCTATTGGGCATCATCCAACGAACATTTTGCTCTGTCTGTTGTCCTTTATAATATCATTCTATACTGTGTTTTTAATCAATTCACCCCAAACAAGGTAATAATGCCACTAAGACGCAAGGAGCTACTGGAAGTAAAAGAGAATGAAAAGAATTTAGAAGGAACCGGAAAACAAATCCTAAGGAGAAAACAAGGGATAAACTCTGACTCCTGTTCAAAAAATCGGGGAGGGGTGTGAACCGGTCGATAGGTGAACCTATCTACTCCTATTGATTAAAAGACGGAGACGTTACAAGTATAAAGTTGAAGATGACTTTAAAAGGAACCGGAAATCTAGTCATAAACAGAAAACAATAGATAGACCTCTACTTAATGTGGAACGGATCGGGGAGGAGTGTGAACCGGATAATAGGCGAAACTCTTTACTTATATAGAGAAGAAAAATACTTAGTAGATAAAAATTCAGAGTTCAGGTGGAGACGTTAGAAGTATAGAGCTGTTGTAGACTTTAGGAGGAACCGGAAATCTAATCCGAAACAGGAAACTTCAACATCCACCACCCATACAGTGTAAAGAAAGCGATCGTTCGCTGCTTACAACATCGAGCAAAAGTCATAAGTGGCGACCCAGAGACATATGTACAAGAAATGATCAGTATAAAACTACCCCGGGTACATGACAGCGCTTCCGACAAATTGGGATAGAAGGGTACAAGAGGATAACAACATTCAGAAAACAGCTTTGGTCTGCCTACCCTATGTGAAAAGAATATCGCAAAAAAATACAAAAGATCTGTGGTCCATATAACATCAGGACGACCTCCAAAAGTAAAACTCCCATAGAGGAGAACATGATTAAGGACTGTGGCTACACCATCCCGGGTTTGAAGTATAATGGTGAAAACAGACCGTCTCCTTAAAATAAGGCTGCGAGAAAATCGTAAAACCGTAACACGTGGGGAAGACGTGTAGCTGACCATATATGAAGGGGAAAGGGACGTTGAAATCACTGGAAAATACGAAAAGTGAAGGAATCAGCACATATGCTAAGCCACAAAAATCTCCTAAGTCGGCCAAGCATAGAAATGTCTAATGGATGTCATCAGTTATATTCTGTTAATTCCCCGCTCCAAGTTCTCTACCGTCTTAACCATGTATTGAACTCGCACTCTTTGGATCCTGTCACTGGATCTGACTAACGCCTTTATCTACAGTACCATGTGTCCTCGAGGACACATGGCACAGTAGATAACTGACATCCATTAAACATGGCACGTGGAACTAGAACAGTCTACCCCAGTGAGCGAAATAAAGGGTTCAATTCAACAATCCAACCACCTGAAGAAGGCCGGAGCGTACAACGGCCGAAACGTTGTAATAAATATGGCGACAAAGATGAGGACAATAGCACGAATAATGTAAATAGTGTACATAATACCTCATCTCAGAAATATAGACAGATACTGAAAGGCCGAAACGTTGTAATAAATATGGCGACAAAGATGAGGACAATAGTCCGAATGATGTAAATAGTGTACATAATACCTCATCTCAGAAATATAGACAGATACTGAAAGGCCGAAACGTTGTAATAAATATGGCGACAAAGATGAGGACAATAGTCCGAATGATGTAAATCGTGTACATAATACCTCATCTCAGAAATATAGACAGATAATGATGAGTAGTAGTTTAACAATCTATTTATTCATTGTCTACCAACGAAGCTCAAGGAACTGTGATTCGTTAGTGCGTATGTGATTTATACACAGACTAATGTCATTATAGTCTTGTTTGTTTCAATAGTCAATTCCATAAATCGCTCTGGTCGATCATTCAACAAACGTTGTGACTTATATTGACTTATAAGTTTATTTCTTCGCTGTTAATGCGCCGTTTTGTGCAGGCGTAGTCGCTTCCCTTGGCATCGATTTATCAGGTCGCAGCATAAATGATATGTCCCGGAAAGGGATATATTTGATCGAAGTAACTAAGTGGTTTAGGCTACTGTAACTGAGTAGAACAATCTAGTAGGTAGCAGTAATGGAACTAGTACTTGTCGTCGTCGCAGTCAATAGGTGTAGGCAATAGGGGTAGACCAATAGAATAGCCAATGGCGTAGTCCAATGAGCGTCGTCCTGTACCTCTACATCAGTCTGTATTTATGGCTGACACCAGTCAATCATATTCCTGTAAGGGGGAACATAGGTGTATGCATATTCATTACATCAATAAAAATATAGAATGATGATTACCTGCCGTAGTGTGACGGTTAAAATGCTAGCCCTGCGGGCCATTACTATTGCAGCGAGTTCGATCCTCAGTTAATGCCTCATATTTGTTTTTTAGGTGCCTCGGCGTCGGATAATGATTAACCAGGCTCATCTGGTCAAGACTCGAGTAGTGTGTTCGATTCTCGCCGGGTAAACCATAAGTAACCCAGCAAGAATTGAGTTATCGTAAAACCAACAGACCAAAATATCTGTGTCCTTGTGGTATAATAAACTAATTGTAAAAATATGTTGATACAATCAACGCCTTTGAAACAGACATATTTTCATTAAAACAGAAAGAAAACGAAAATAAAGGAAATGTATATTTTTTTTCATTATTTTCCTTTTTTATTCACCCCCCACCCGAACTCACTTTCATGAAATATGTCTATTTTAATAGTATCATTGATTGATTGGTTTTCTACGGCTTATTAAACCCTTTGCTGGTTGTTTAAAGGCAAAAAAATATTTTTAACTAATAACGGCTTAGCGATACAAGTCTTGCTAATTAACCCATAGCTGGGGAGAAAAGACGTGGATTCATGCCCTTCCGAACGGTATTTGTGCGTAAGCGAATATAAATGGAATTCGAACACGGCTCTCCGATTAACAATTCCGAACCATTATCCATTACGGCACCCGCATATCCAAGCTTACAAAACCTGACATTCCCAAACAGTTACTCATTTTAGATACTGACTATGCTCGAGGTGGCTTAACTTCGGTGAATCGTACGGAAGCCGGTGTTTCAACATGATATGGGCCGTAATTTATGTATAGCAATAACGTTTCAATATAGGGAAATAGTCACAATTGAAACGAAGGTCGTTTTCAACGGGTTCGCTTCCAAATTTTTTCTGACGATCACGTGTGTCCCACCAAGGCTGTATCGCTATTTCTGAGCTACAGCGATGTTTGCTTTAATCCAATCGTTCCGATCAAATAGTGAATTGAAGGTCGTTTTGAACGGGCTCGCTTCCAGATCCTTCCACACAAACACGTGTGTCTCCCAAAGCTCTATTCTGGGTCCTACACTGTTTCTGATCTTCATCAACGATCTCCCCGATGTCATCAGTTCCCAACTCGGTGTTTATGCAGATTACATTACCATTTACTCCTGTCTCAATAACAAATCCGTCAAAGCTGACAAAGTAAACTTCACTGCTACTCTTGAAAAGGACCTTCAATCAGCGGTTAATTGGGGCAACAAATGGCCTGTAAATCTTAACAGTATCATAGAAAAAAATAACATACCTCACCAAATTATACTGTTACTGAGAGTTTCGTGTGTGGAAAGAATCTTCAGGCAGAGGTAAGCAACTGTTCCTGTTCCTTCCAACTGCCTGAATATTGTCCCTACACATGAAAGTGTCTTTAATGGCATAATTTGGGGGTATGTACTTAAAGACCGTTATTTTTTGCTATTTTATATTCTGAATTTGTATTTTATTCATTTTACTGTTTTGAGATCTTTGGTACACACCTTTTATTTTGCATTTAATATATATATATATATATAGATAGATAGATAGATAGATAGATAGATAGATAAACCTCGGATAGCTTAACTTGCAGTAGAACAAATCGGTACCCGAGGAAAAATGGGGAATAAAAAAAGAAAGAACCAAGAAGATTAAACTAAGGCGAAAATAATCGTCCAGTGCTTAAGCTCCAAGCCCAAAGAAAGAAAAAAACAAAACGAGTAAAAAGACAACTACGTAAAGTGCTCAATACACTAAGTAGAGCAAAACCTAAGATAATCCTAAGGAGCCAGTCAAGCCTACATAGGTTTCAACTAAACGATTCGTCAGGTCAAAGCCGGCTTTACCCGGAAGATCCGTTTAAGTGAAACCTAGGTAGGTTTTCCTGACTCCTTAGAATTATCTTATATATATATATATATATATATATATATATATATATATATATATATATATATATATATATATATTCCCTTTCTGCCATCCATTCATCCAAGTCCTTCAAGTAGGCGACTCGCTGTTTACACTGCTTCTCTTTCTTTCAATATATCTTATGAGTGTCAAATACTCCTTCTTCTCTCTCTCTCTTTCTTTCTTTCTCTCTCTCTCTCTCTCTCTCTCTCTCTCTCTCTCTCTCTCTCTCTCTCTGCACATAAATATATATATATATATATATATATATATATATATATATATATACAAGTATAGGTTTAGTGTACATGGAATAAATTCCAATAACCAACAAATACTATTCTTAAAAGAGTGTTCAATACAGAGTAGAGCAAATGTAATTATTTATTCGAAAATTTAACATAAATATTTTATAAAATCACTACAAAAATAGCCATTTTATTTCAACGCTTCTGGTGTCTTATCAAGTGATGGTGTTTAATGTAGAATAACTGCAAATGTATGTCTTATAATGAACACTCAAAAGATGCTTTATATGAATCATTCTGTACAACTGTAGGACAGTAAAAGTTATTGACACTACAGACAAAAAAGCTCTATCCTGGGTCCTATGCTGTTTCTGATCTTCAGCAATGATTTAACCAATGTCATCAGTTTCCAAATAGGCATTTATGCAGATGATACTACCATTTAGTTCTGTCTCACTAAGAAATCCATCAGATCTGAGGAAGTAAAGCTGACAACTTCTCTTTAAAAGGATCTCCAATCAGTGATTAACAGGAGTATGAAATGATTTGTACATTTTAACGCCTCCAAAATAAAACCGCTTTCATTTAACAACCTTAAAGATCCTTTTTCTGACTGCCAGCAGCATGGCTGATGCTAGACTGCTGAAGAGCAACACATTACGCCTTCTTGGCCTCACGTTTTTCACTGGCATGAAATTGAGTGACTATATCGATTCAAAAGCTGCATCTACTGCAAGGAAAGTTGGCTCACTATGTTTTACCAGAAAAGCTTTCGTCCGTACATTGAATAATATTGACATATATGGTGTGACGATTCTTTTGTGCATCTTCAGAGTCTTGACATAATTCAAATTGTAATAGATCCTCACCAAGCATTTCAACTTCCGTCACTTTCTTATCGACGTGGCGTTGCTTCCCTCTGTCTTTTCTACAAATATTTTTATGGCAACTGCTAGCTTTTTTTCTCTGGTGTCCAAACTACATGAATTTAAGCGTGCTACTAGATTGGCATCTAGGTCCCACCCTTTTACTGTTGAAAAAATGCAACTGCTACTTATATTCCAACAGTTTCTTTTCTCGCACTTCCTGTCTGTAGAACTGCTTTCTGTTTACTTGTCTCCCTGATAACAGCAATCTTCATAAATTTAAATGCAACATCAATTACCATTTTCTATCTTCTTGTATCCCGTTCATCTTTTGTCCTTTCGTCAATCCTCCCTATACTCAGTCTTGTCTCTCACTTTCACTACATGTAAACCCACTGCGTACTAGTGGCATTCCCGCTTTGCTTGGGGTAAGCTGCTGACAGTGCGTTGCATGGGACAAAACAAGTGATAATCTGAAGGTGAAAGACCTGGGAAATATGGTAGATGTGGAAGAACTTCCCATACCAACACCCATCATCGTCTGCTGAATGAATGATTCAAATTTAATTTTTCTCTGAATTCAATATGTTGTTTTTGCTGCATTTCCTCTGAAAGTTCATCCAGTTCATTAGTTTTCATGTTCTAAGTTTTTCCAAGAGGCAATTTATACTTGCGTTCAAAATCTCCATTTTTTAAGACTTCGGGAATCATTCCTGACGCGTGCTTGCACCTACTGGCTCACTTTCTTATAAGCAGTCGGTGATCCACTTCAGTTTTTCTTCTTTTAGACATAAAGAGAACACAATATCGAATGTGTATTTCACATCCCAACCAGAATAAAGAATACACTTCTTCCAAGACTAATGCTCGACACCAGAATTCTAGGTAAATGCCATTCTTATGCCAAGTAAGTTAATAAAAAAATAGCGCATACGGATGAAGAATTAGGCTGGGGATTCTAAACTGCGGTGACGGTTTTCTTAATTGTGCCACGAAATATTGTTACGGAATCCATATTCATGCGTGGGTGGAAGTAGTAATGGTACTGCAATAATATTTGAATAAATGAATAAGTATTAAACTTTTTATCCCACTTTATCTAAAAAGTCTTTATCAGTTTTATTGCAATTTTCTACTTCTTATTTCTGTGAATTCGGCTTCTCAATCCTAAATAACATCAAAAATAAGAAGCGACAAAGACTACTCTCAACTGACAAAGAAATGAGGGTCTGCTTATCACCCATTGATAAATTTTGGATTTCAATACAAAAGGAATATCCCACATTACCTATAAAGACTTTATCAGTTTTATTGCAATTTTCTACTTCTTTATTTCTGTGAATTCGGCTTCTCAATCCTAAATAACATCAAAAAATAAGAAGCGAGAAAGACTACTCTCAACTGACAAAGAAATGAGAGTCTGCTTATCACCCATTGATAAATTTTGGTTCAATACAAAAGGAATATCCCACATTACCTATAAAGACTTTATCAGTTTTATTGCAATTTTCTACTTCTTATTTCTGTGAATTCGGCTTCTCAATCCTAAATAACATCAAAAATAAGAAGCGAGAAAGACTACTCTCAACTGACAAAGAAATGAGAGTCTGCTTATCACCCATTGATAAATTTTGGATTTCAATACAAAAGGAATATCCCACATTACCTATAAAGACTTTATCAGTTTTATTGCAATTTTCTACTTCTTATTTCTGTGAATTCGGCTTCTCAATCCTAAATAACATCAAAAAATAAGAAGCGAGAAAGACTACTATCAACTGAAAAAGAAATGAGGGTCTGCCTATCGCACATTCGACCAAACACTGAAGAAATCGCAAAAAAAAACAACACCAAGCAGAGGTTTCACACTAAATAATCTGCACAAATATTTGATTTTGTTTTATTTTGTTTTACGGCATATCAACCCCAATAGGTTATTTAATGCGAACAAAATTTTTTTATTGCTTGTAATATTTTTTTCCAAAAATGTATTGCCGGTAATATTTCTTTTCTTCAAAAATCTATTGTGCTAATATTTTTTTAGGGGTTAACTATTTGCCCATAGATGGTACCCTAGCAGGTGCTACCGCCCCGGGTGAGGGTGGACCTAGGAACACCAGCAATTAAGAGGTGGTTCCACGCTCCTCAAAACCTCCTAATCAGAGGCCTCGCTGTCGGACGTAGTTTATCGTCTTACTCAGGATGCGGGCGTCGTTTATCTTCTTAACCGGGACGCGGATGTAGTTTATCGTCATGTCCAGAACGCGGATGTAGTTTATCATCATACCCAGGACGCGGATGGAGTTTATTGTCATACCCAGGACGGACAAATATTTGAATAGAAACATTGAAATAGAGTAAGTTTATACTTGTTTGTGTATTTATTTTTTTAATCTATGGTTTTACTTTATAACGTTTAAATGTATACCCCTTTAAAAATTTTGCTAAGTGTGCCGTTTTGTTTTCATTTGCTGATAGGTGTGTCGTTGCTTAAAAATTGAATTAAGTAAACCACTTTCCCAAAACTAATTTAGCTTTTGAGGCAGGAGAATATTTGGTGTGTAAATATATGCTAAAAAGCAACACGAAAGCGAAACAATGACTAACCACAGAGATAAACTGCAATGTGTATCCATATACTTATATATAATAAATTTTCTTTATTAAGTCTCTCGAATGTACAGGCCAGAGGACGTAATTGAAACTGTTTGAAAAAAGAACACGGCGTCTGCTCAAACATGAGTATCCACAAAATAACGTTTGGAATAGTATATATATATATATATATATATATATATATATATATATATATATATAAAATAAAGAGGTTGTAGTGGTTCCAACGAGAGAAAAGTATGTATATTAAAAAGAAGAGAAGGGAGGTGCTGCAAACGTTTTAGGATGTAATGTGTTTTTTTTAGAAAAAAATATTATGCTTTATTTTCCATAATTTTACTACACGTGTTTCTGGTCTCGTGACCGTCTTCAGGTAAAAGCGGAGATTTCACATATTATTAAAATTAATTAATTTTTTCCTTATTTTTTTTCAATGTTAAATATTCTCGATATGAGACATTCTCTGTTTTGTGTTAGTGATCCGAATGTCTTTTATATATATATATATATATATATATATATATATATATATATATATATATATATATATTATTTTTTTTATTATATATATATATATATATATATATATTATTTACATTATTCGGACTATTGTCCTCATTTTTGTCGCCATATTTATTACAACGTTTCGGCCGTCGTACGCCCCGGCTTTCTTCAGGTGGTTGGAATGTCGAACTGAACCCTTTATTTCGCTCACTGCGGTCGACTGTTCTAGTTCCACGTGCCATGTTAAATGGATATCAGTTATCAGTTATCTCCTGTTAATTTCCCTCTGAATGTTCTCCACTGCCTTAATCGGGTATTGAACAAGGACACATGACACAGTGGATAAAGGGGTTAGTTCGATCCAGTGACAGGACCCAAAGAGTTTGAATTCAATACCAGCGTGGGACGATTTGTAGAAATCCTGCAGTTGGAGATTCATTGTGGAATTCACTTCTAGCAGTTGGCTACTTCTTCTACGCGCCGCTGGCGAATCTTATATGTATTGTTCTTGTCCTAAGTATTATCGTTCATTACCAACCTTCGTTTGATTATTCTATTCAGTAACCTTCCCTAGGTTACAACAATAAGTGTAAATGATTCTTTAATATCTCTCTATATCTCTGAGATGCGGTATTATGATTATTTACATGATTTACATTATTCGGACTGTTATCCTCATCTTCATTGCCATATTTACAACGTTTCGGCCGTTGTACGCTCCGGCCTTCTTCAGGTGATTGGAATTTCGAACCTAATTCGAGACATGGCACGTGGAACTAGAACAGTCTAACCTGGTGAACGAAATAAAGTGTTCAGTTAGAAATTACAATCAGCTGAAGAAGGCCGGTTTACGGTTTGGTTTGTTTTACGACATTTCAACCTCAATGGGTTATTTAATTTCGACAATTTTTATTCCTGGTAATATTTTTTTAAAATGTATTTCTGTTAATATTTTTTTCTTCAAAAATCTATTTCTGGTAATATTTTTCCTTCAAAAAATGTATAGCTGGTAATATTTTTTTTCCAAAAATGTATAGCTAGTAATATTTTTTTTCCAAAAATGTATAGCCGGTAATATTTTTTTCCAAAAATGTATAGCTGGTAATATTTTTCCTTCAAAAAATGTGTCGCTGTTTGTATTGCTGGTATTTTTTTTAAGTATTGCTGATAATTTTTCCTTCAAAAAAATTTATTACAAATTATTTCTGGTATTAAAATCTATTTTTACACTTTCATAGTGTTTCGACCCAAGTTTGGATGTTAACTATTTGCACATGGCTACCACCCCGGGTCAGGTTAGACATGGGAACACCACTAATTAAGAGATGGCTCCACGCTCCTCAAAACTTCCTGATCAAAGGCCTCGCTGTCGGATTACCCAGGACGCGGATGTAGTTTATCATCATAGTCAGGACGGGAAGAAGGCCGGAGCCTACAACGGCCGAAACATTGTGAATATGGCAATGACGTTGAGGATAACAGTCTGAATAATGTAAATAATGTAAATAAATGATTCTTTATTTTAAGTATTTAAAATGTCTTTTTTTCTACTGAAAGTCTAACTTGAATTCATTGAGAGACCATGTTGCCAACATCAACTAGCACATGGATTAATTAAAAGGGAAAAAAAGGATTCTTTAAATATTTTCTTCTCCTCCAAGCTATGTATTAAATAGCAGGGTAGAGTGGACTCTTTAACCTTGAGTAGTAGTCCTATAAAAATTTATGTAAAAAAAATACAAAACCTCTGCTCCTTTCCACTGTCTACGAACAAAAACATTTTCAACCAATGAGGTATTCAGATGGGTCTTTTGATAAGCTTTGTTTATAATTCCGGTTATGGTGACGCCGTGTCTGGTTCAAGGTTATAAAAAGGGAATGTTCTGGAAAAAGGCTTGAGAAGAGGACTCCCTATCAAGATCATTTTCTCAAACCTGGGAGAAAAAGAACTCAAAAACTTTGGAGAAGTCAGTTCACTATCTTTACCAAAAATTGATGGCATTTAGGAGATAAAAAAGGGAATCTGTGGAGAGCCATGATCGGCTACGTCTTTAAAACACATAGCATTCTTTAAAAATGATGGCCATTTTTCAAATTTTGCACGTCATGGGTAAGACCATAAACTACATCCAACAGCAACGCCTCTGATCAGAAGGCTTGGAGGAGCATGGAACCACCTCTCAATTGCCGGTGTACCCAGGTCCACTTTGACCCGGTAACACCTGTTAGGGTCCCATATATGGGCAAATAGTTAACCCCAAAATTGGGGTCAAAACACCATGAAAGTATAAAAATAGGTTTTAATACCAGCAATACGATTTTGTAAAAAAATTACCAGCAATAACTTTTTGAAGAAAAATTATTACCTGCAATAGATTACGACCAGCAATAGATTTTTGAAAAATATTAATAGCAATATATTTTTGGAAAAAATATTACGATGTTTTTGAAGAAAGTATATTGCCAGCAAAACATTTTTTTCAAAAATATTACCAGCAATAAAAATTTTGTCGACATTAAATAACCTATTGAGGTTGATATGCCGTAAAACAACCAAACCAATGAAATTTTGCGTCTTTTAAACAAGCCACGTGTGAAGGGATTTGTTTGTCTGTTTGGGTTTTTTTGTGGGGGGTAGTTCTTGACTAATCGAAATGTATTCTCTTTGATCCTTGCCAACAGAAAATCGATCAAATGACAATAAAAAGCAAAAGTAGAGATTCATTTCGACTTATGATATTTGCAGAGCCACTAAATTTTAGTCGAAGCAAAGATGCACGTACTTGACGGAAATTATTCTAAAAGATTTAGGCAAGCTGGCTACCTTGACACAGTCAGTTTCTGTCGAATGTGTCCGCGCTTTCACAGGGAGCCGCGCGAGGGGAAATGGATCTGATGGCACTAGGCGAATTTATTATTTATTTCCAATCATTCTGAATCAGAGACTTGCTTCGTCTATTAAGAACCGGTTCTGACCTGCAGACACCCTGACCCATGTTGACCACTTACCGCTCCGGACGTAATTTCCTGTTAGGAGAATACTAAAGTTTTAATCGCATTGGTTATATCCGGGTATATAAATCATAACCCATACCTATCGATCTATTGATGTATACTCAATGGAGGCAGAGTGTAGGAGTGAAAGAATATGAATGTATAGGTTATTTAAGAATCTCAGTATTGAGTGTATCCATAGTTATATATATATATATATATATATATATATATATATATATATATATATATATATACGAATGCAGTGAGAACGAAAATAATATAAATTCTAACATTCACAGCATTTATTCAAAGAAGGCTCAATACCAAGAGTAGAGCAATAATTATTTATTATAATTTTTACATACGGACAAAAAAAAATTACTCACTACAACTATGCATTCTTGTTTCGATGCGGATGCTTCTCGACTGGTGGGAACCAAAAATGGTTATAAACAATTCTGTTTAAAAGCAACCCTCTTACAAAATAGGGAGAAGCACGTTAAGAGGAAATGGAGAAGAGTAATGAAAAGAGAAAAAATGGGACATCATTTATTTGGAATTTATATATATATAAATACATTGATCTCTGTGGATGAGTTTAAATATTTTATATTATTAGGATTCTCTTGGATTACTTACACACGTATTTTTACAAACACACACACACACACACACACACACACACATATATATATATATATATATATATATCAGATCTCTTCAGATCAAACAACAGATAAATTTTAAATTTATCTCAGCACAAGCGAAAAAAAAAAAGAAAAGAAAATTCATATTAAAAAATATTCAAAATAGAGCGTTAATAATATTATATTTAATTTTTAAATATCAATTTTTTCCCGGAGTAAAAAAAAAATGCATTGAAAAAAGACGCGAAACAGAGTGGAAAACAATTGAAAAAAGTTAAAAATACCGTTTAAAACAACAACCCCTGAAGACTGGAAATTTTACTAAGAAACATCGACATCGGGATAACATTGATACTTAAAAGTAAGTAATATTTTCATAAAATATTATATATATATATATATATATATATATATATATATATATATATATATAATTATTTATTTAAAATTATAACATAAAGATGTTATAAAATCACTACAAAAATAGCCATTTTGTTTCAACACCTCCCGTGTCTTATCAAGTGATGATGTTGAATGTAGAATAAAGGGTTTTAAAGGTTTCAAATTAATTAACGATCCTTCGCCAGCGGAAAACGCTGTTACATAAGCTAGAATGACCACTTGTGTTTTGATTGGTCATTCTAGACGTGTTGAAACAAAATGGCTATTTTTGTAGTGATTTTATAACATATTTATGTTATAATTTTAAAATGAATAATTATATCTGCTCTACTAAGAGCACTCTTTTAAGAATAGCAATTGTTGGTTATTGGAATTTATTCCATATACACCAATCCTATATTTGTATATATATATATGTGTGTGTGTGTGTGTGTGTGTGTGTGTGTGTGTGTGTGTGTGTGTGTGTGTGTGTGTGTGTCGCTGTGTGTGTGCAATTATAAATAAAGTGAGCCTCCTATAGATATTCTTATGAAATGTGTGTGAGAAATAATCCCGTAGAATAATAGTCTGAAAATTGTGATAAAAATTGACAGAGTTACATCTAAGAAATTCGAATATACCAAGAAATTTCTCGTTCTTGAAGTGTGACCCCAGTTTTAGTTCACTTACAACTACGTCGCTGTCTGCTTCAGGACGAGGCTTTCAAATAAAAAATGGTAGGATGTGACGTCAGAGTAGTAGTGAGAATATCCAAAAGAGGCAGAAAATTCTACTGCACCAATTTTATTTCTCCCAGCCTTTAAAGTCATCGTTTCAAATCCAGGTACCAGCTCTCAAGATCAAAGAATAACACACAGCTATCTCAACCACGATACATATTTAGTTTTAACGCAACACCATAAATACGGGTCATACAGAGATGAGCAAATTCACTTGGAAAATGAAATTGTAAATCATAGGTCTGCAGCAAAATACATTATACCTCAGTGTGCATTTATACGCGTCATCTGACGTGTAAGAGTTACACGAAACTGTAGCCATGATGATAAAATAAGGAATTGCTTCCAGCATTGTATTTTCCTTTATGGGGGTGAATATCTTCCTGACAATATCTTCGTTATGCCTCAATAGATTTTTCTCCTTTATATTTTGCTGTAAAAGATTTTAACTGTTGATAAATAATGCATCGGCATTGCACCCTGTCTGTTGAGAGAAACGTTATGTTTAATATTTTCTCGGATTTCCTGCCTGTTGAAGCAAAATATATGGCATTCTAGGAGACATTCTTGCTTGTGTCTTCAGGCAAGAAGAATGGCATTCGATTTTACTGAAATATTATGTCTGGAGGGGCCGGAATATCGACAATGTTGAGATTATCTCCTTATAAAAATAGTGTTTTCCTTGAAGAATAATATTTCAAAGCCAGACATTTTTTTATATATATATATATATATATATATATATATATATATATATATATATATATATATATATATATATGCGTGTTATAGTGGAAAGTGCTCAATGTCAGTGATAGAGCTAACATATTGTTATACTGGAACACAACTATTCTATTGTTAATAGACTCTCCCACATATAATAAGTAGGAGTAGTAGCAGTCGCAGTCGCTCAGTGAGTTGGTGAGTCAGTCGATGTCGGACATTAAAGTATCAACCACCACAACTAGATTGCTGCGTCATTAACTATTATATCAAGTTCCTAACGTTTTGTACATCAAACCTTTTTAGGACCGACTTAGTGAAATACAAGCCTCCACTGTGAAACTACTCTATAACACACACACACACACACACACACAAATATATATTGTTAAATATAAGACAACAAATGTCTATTATATTTGATCATGAGCCGTTCACATACATACAGGTGTACGCATTTTAGTTCAAACAAACGCATCCATACCAACAATCCGACGCTAGGCACAGATACGCACCCAAGCGTTCGGGCATGCATACATACGCTGTTGTAATTCTATTTCGGTGTCGAGACCTTAGCTTTTCATTATATGTAGCGATGATCCTTTCAACAAGGAGCGTGTAGGGTTGTTCTTGACGCTTTTCAGATCTACCGCCTGCGCCGTCAGAGAAGCTTACACTTCTTCACATATACATACACACATGTAGACGAGCACATACACTCTTATAGGTCTGGCAAAACAGTCAAAGAAGTATAAATAGATCCAATTTAAAAAAAAATAAACGAGGTTGTCTGATGATAGCAAAAGCATAAAACCCAGTGTCACAGACTCATATCCATACAACTATATATATATATATATATATATATATATATATATATATATATATATATATATACACAGTTGTATGGATATGAGTCTACATATGTCTGTGTGTGTATGTATGTATTATAGGCATGTCTGATTGAATAAATTACAGACATTATGCCTGCTAATTTTTAATACAATCTTTTAATACTCACGAATAACATAATGGATAATGTTTTCACGTTCTAATGAACACTCAGCACATTGTGAACTGTTTTGCATTTAAAAGCATAACGAAAAAATTACGGTAATGCATAACAATATCCAACTTTGTATAAATACTTATATTAATGAACGACATATAGTTTTGTACTACTTGCACCCCTGAAGATGATCTTGGAAGAAGATCGAAAGTACTTGGGAAATGAAAATAAAAGAAATTTAAACATCTATAGCACATTTCTCTCATCCGTTAACATCAATACACGGAAGGTCCGCTCGTCAACAACACGGGTGTTGAACACAAATGTGCCTGAGTAGACGTCTGCAGCAAGGATTGGCTAACCGCCCTAGTAGACAGGCATACTCGGATACGACCGGCCTGCCATTATATAGTAAATTTTCCAAGCGTAGCTTAGCTGTGGCACAAGACCAAAAGTATGGGTTACGCAGTGAGGATCGAACTCAAGCTAGCTAACCACTACACCACCTCAAGGTGCCCCCGGCCAGCCATTACATATATATATAGTGGTAAATACAATATAATATATAGTTGTAAATATATATATAGATAATATTACTGGTAAATATACACATACATATGCAATCATATATCTAATATATATATAAATATATATAAATACATACACATATATATAGTTGTATAAAAAATAAATCCAAGAGGATAGAATCCAGGTAGAACTCAATGCCCGGGACAGAGTAAGGATATAATAAAAAGGCTTAAACACTAATATCCCATGGTCATATTAGTGGTCAATATATATATATTGCCAGGAGGATAAAATCCAGGTGGAGCTCAATATACAAGACAGAGAAAAAATATAATATAAATGGTTATAATTTATATATATTTATATTTCGGAATTCATCCGACCTACAAATTCAAGAAGCCTTTTAAATTTGTAGGTCTGATGAACTGGATCGTAATTACGATTCCAATGTAATAAATTATAACCATGGAATATTAGTGTTTGAGTCATTTATATATATATATATATATATATATATATATATATATGAAGAAATATAGTCTTAAGATGTGCTATATTTATGAGATAAAGTGTTCAATATCAGAGATAGAGCGTGTGTAAATATAAAAGTGAACATAAAGTCAACATAGGGCGACAGTCTGTTTCATGCTAGACGCAATTGTCAGGTGGCATGACGATTGCATCTAGCATGAAACAGACTGCCGCCTCTAAGCGTTGACTTCTATGTTCATTTGTATATATATATATATATATATATATATATATATGATGGTTTTCTTGATAACATTTCTTTCTCTCACGTGGTCATGTACGACGTCATAGAATCGCATTATGATATATATGTCTGTGTGTGTGCGCGCGCGTGTGCGTGTGTGTGTGTGTGCGCGCGCGCGTGTGTGTGTGTGTGTGTGAAAGATTTTTTTCAGATAGTTCTTCAGGAGCTTCTCTATGCTGACGACATCAAAATTCCCAATAAACTGAGGTCATGTATGCGCCCACTCCCATCTTCTCCTATATCAAACCTGACGTCTTCATTCAAGGCAGACGATTGGTAGCGGTGAATACATTTATCTATATCGGCAGTTCGCTTTCCAGTAACAATTCTCTCAATTCCGAAATACACCTAAGGATTGCGAAAGCTCGGAATTCTTTTTTTTTCTTTTTTTGCATAACTAACATCAGATAGAGGAATAAGAATGGAAAGAAATCTCAACGTGTATAAAACCTTTGCGTTATCCAATCTTTTGTATTCCTCTGAGATTTAGTCCCCATACCGTCGTCACATTAAAGTTTTGATAAGATTCCACCAAAAATGACTGAGGAATCTTGAGCAACAATTGGCAGTCCATTACACCTGACACAACTATTGTTCAACGGGCCAAATAGTATCGAAAAGCTCCTTATCCATACCGAAAATAACCAAATGAGATCAGAGTTACTACGTGGTAAACGCCCAAGAATGAACCCAAGAAAATGTTTTAACAATACTGGTCAAAACGATGTTAAAACTATTGATACTGATGCTGAGATCACAGAAATGTCGACAGAAAATCGATCTGCGCGGAAGAAAATGATAAATGAAGGCTGTAAGGCTTTTGGGGAAAAGGCCCATGATTATGCAACCTTAAAACAGACATCCAGAAAGCAGGATATGACCTCAATCTTCAGCCTGTGTTAATGTCTTCTTATCTAAAAGGGGCCTTGCTAGGATCTCATGACGGTAAGCAGCCTCAAGGAGACTACAATGCTAGCTATCCACAAAGACTTACAGGAAATTTATGCAGGTCTGAAGAATCACATGAGAATGCATAACTAAATAAATACTAAGTCCAAACATATGTCTTTCCTCTATTAAATATGCAGGGAAAACGGCAGAAGTGAAAAAGAACTTTGGAGTCAGTTACCTGCTCACGGGCACTCAATCGAAATTCTTCTGTCAAGAAATATATATATATAGAGAGAGAGAGAGAGTGAAAGAGAGAGAGAAAGAGAGAGAGAGATAGGTATAATGAAAACATACCTATACACACATATACTTACGCATATATACATAAATATACATATATATATATATATATATATATATATATATATATATATATATATATATTCTCAGGTGTTATAAAACAGAGAGAGTTATTAAATATATTTTAGTGAATATACATAATATTCCACGTCGATATATATTCCGACGAAGAACAATATATGGACCCCACCAAGCGGACGTAACCAACACTTGGATCAATATGCCCACAAAGCCAGACAACACATGGATTACTTCTTAAAAAACAAAGGACACCAGATAAAAAAATACAACTTATCCAAAATAGAACACCAAGCCATCTATACTCTTAAAAACAACTGAGACATAATTATCGTACCAGCCGACAAGGGCGGAGCTATAACCATCTTAGACACTAACCACTACATTAAAGAAGCAGAATCACAACTTCAAAATAACAGATTCTATGTACCCTTACCTCTAGACCCAACTAGCACATTCAAAACAGAATTATCACTTCTCACTCAGAACATGAACTACAACATAAAAAATTCCATAAAATCTCTTATTCCTGAGAACCCTAAAACAGCAACATTCTACGCTATCCCAAAACTACATAAACTCCCCAAAATCATTTCAGAAAAAACACCCTAACACTTTTCATCCGACCCACATCAAATTACACAATCAAATAATGAAGAGAACATCTATGAAATTTCAAAACCCTTAAAATCATGCCACCTGGTAGACCCATAATATCAGGCATTGGCACCTCACAGAACTTATATCTGGGTACATAGACAATATCCTAAAACCTTTATTGCCTGACATACCTAGTTATATTAGAGACACTACTGACTTTCTCAGCAAATTACAAAACATTAACTTAGTCCACCATGATACAATCCTAGTAACGAGATGGATGTTTCGTCCCTTTACACGAACATTCCACATGTTGAAGGAGTATCAGCTTGCTATGAGTTCCTTAGTAACAAAAAATTACCTAACTACCAAATTACAGATATATGCCAATTAATAAAGTTCATCTTAACACATAATAATTTTAAATACAACAACAAACACTATTTACAGATTAGTGGCACAGCAATGGGCACAAAAATGGCACCTAGTTATGCTAATATCTTTATGCACATTCTAGAAAAGAAGATACTAGACAATTCGGAATATAAACCATCACATTACTTTAGATATATTGATGACATTTTCTTATTATGGACTCATGGATCAGAAAAATTAAAAACCTTTTTTCACTTTCTGCAACAATTTCCACGATACAATTAAATTTACCATGGAGCACTCATACACATCCATCCCTTTCTTAGACGTTATGATAAAATTAAACAAACATACACTTTCTACCAGTCTATACAACAAACCCACAAACCAACATAAATTCCTGCACTTTAACAGCTGTCATCCCTTTAAATTAAAAAAAATCTATTGTATACAGCTCATTTCTTAGAACCAAACGCATATGCTCAGACCATTTAGATTTTCTATACAATATTAATAACTTAACAAAACAATTCCTAAAATGCAAATACCCAATAAAAATAATAAAAAGCACTAAATAAAACTATCCTGATAAATCGTAACACACTTCTCACATACAAGAAAAATAAAAACAACAATCGGATTCCATGGTTTTTAACCACAATCAATATTCCCACACACTTATTCACAATTTAAAAAATGATTACAAGAACCTCCAATTAGACAACAAGATCAAAGACATTTTCGATAAACCACCCATAAATGCAATGAAACAATCACCTAACTTATCAGCTATCCTCACCTCTACCAAATTTCTAAACAATAGAAACCAAACAGGAAATTACAAATGTAACAAAACCTCGTTGCTTAGTTTGCAAACATTTAGTAATAGCTAATACATTTTACGTACCCAACACCAATATCAGGATACAGCCACCTAACCTCACCTGTGATACCCATAACGTAATCTATTATTTATTCTGCAACTTATGTCCTAATAGTGGATATATTGGTGAGTCTGGAAACAATTTTAGATTTCGTTTTAATAAACCATAAACAAACAATACGTCAAAACAACCCTTATTCCCCATAGCTAAACACTACAATCAATCAGGACACACATTAGAAAACTGCAAATGTTTATTAATAGATTCCGATTTTACTTCCACATTCACACGCAGAAAAAAAGAAACATATTGGATTTTAAAATTAAATACACATAAATTAGGGTTGAATAGGGACTTAGGTGTTTTAAATCTTTATAAATATTTCAATAGCTAAGCAATTTCTTTAGATATAGTAAAAAAATTTTTAAAATATTTATGACAGTTAGATTTAAGTTAGGAATATCTGAACAGTGACGTTCCATATCACGTGACGTCCGCGTCTCTCGAAGGACGCTACTTGCTAACAAACAGTAATTTTAATTTATTTGTAACAAACAGTTATTTCTGATGAAAATTGAGGACAATTTGAAATATCAAAATATATATAAATAAATAAATACTTTCATAAAATAAAACATTATAATTTTAATTTGAAACTTTTTTATATATATATATATATATATATATATATATATGAAATTTTCTCAGAGTTAAGCTGAAAATAAATATATATATATATATATATATATATATATATATATATATATATATAAAAAGAAAACTGTAGTTATTGCTGACGCGTGTCGTCCACATTGGACGAAACGTCTGCAATAACTAGTTTTCCTATTGTCATTTATATATATATATATATATATATATATATGCATATATATATATAAAAATATACATATATATTCATACATATATATATGTATACATATATATTCATATATATATACATATATATGTGTGTATACATATATATACATACATATATACATGTATACAGATATACGTATACATGTAAATGTACATACATCTATACAAACATACATATATATACATACATATATATGTTTTAAGGAATTTTTATGTCTACACGTTCTTTTTATAGATATATATGTGTTTACATATATATATATATGTATACAGGCCTACCTATATATATATATATATTAATCTTCTCGAATTTTCAGATCAACTTCTTACTATTGATATTAGATATATTAAGGAAGGCATCGAAGTTTTTTTCAGTTTTTTTTTATTTTCCCAGGTACTTTCAATGAAAGACAGGGGATGCTGAAATTTTAAATTTAAATTAAACTTTTTCTTTTTTTTTAAATATACGTTTGGGTATTTCATCTAGCCGACCTCATTTAGCTTCTTTTTCATTGTGTTTATGTTTTTTTTTCATTTTTTTTTTTTAATAAATATCCCTCATTGTGATAAAAGAAGTTCTGTCAATAAAAGTGAAATGTTTTGAGAATCTGGACGCAAATTTACTGTGGATGATCTAGAGATTAAAGATTATGGCGATGATTATATCCCCAAACGCATATATGAAAAGTAAAATCCTACACCAAACAGTTATAAACGGTAACTGATAGGCTAAAAGATAAATCATCCAAATAGAGAAGAAATTCTGAATATGATTTTAAAAGAATGGATTTTTTTTCATTTAATCCATTAATATCCATCGCAGAATCTGGGATTAATAACAACAATTAAATTGAAAATCCGGTATTAATTAAAGTCTTCTTAAGAAAATGTATTTTCTTATCATGATGAAAACAGAAGAAAAATTGTAGTCTTACATCGAACGGCTATGGACAGTAATTTTTACTATAAAAGATAATTAGAAAATATTCTGAATAATGTTTTTAAAAGAACAGAAAAGAGATATTTTTTTATTGAATTTTTTAATAACCACCGTAGAGTCAAGTATTAATTATAAAATTAAAAATTCTGGCGTTAATTATAATTTTTTTTAGATATACTTTTATTGTTGCGATATCAAGAGAAGATACAGGGGTTGGACAAAATAATTGGAACACTTGTTAAATTCAAAGAAAATTTATTTAATATGGAGTTGGTCCTCCTTTAACCTCACAGACAGCTTTAATACTTCTAGGAATGGAATCATACAGCTTCCTGACTTCATTCAGAGGAATTTTCAGTCATTCTTTCATTAAAACCTTCTCCCGCTCTTTACAACACGCCGGTGGAGGATAGCGGCTTCTAATTTGTTGCTTCAAAATGCACCATAAATGTTCAATAATATTGATATCTTGAGATTGGTGAGATCACTCCATGTGTTCTAGCTCACTTTCATGCTCTTCATACCAATTCTTAACCACTCGAGCGGTATGTATTGGAGCATTATCGTCTTGGAAGATGCACTCACCATCAGGGAATAAAGTCTTGGCCATTGGATCAACATGATCTCCCAAAATGTTCAGGTAATCTTTGCTGTTCATTCTACCACGCAGTGCAACTATTGGACTGAGACATTTCTATGATATGGCGGCCCAAACTATCACTGATCCACCTCCATGCTTCACTGTTGGAAGAAGGCAGTCAGGTTTGTAAGCTTCTTTGGGCTGCCTCCACACATAAACTCGCCCTGAAGTTGGGAAAAGAGAAAAACTGAATACGTCTGAGAATATGACTTGCTTCCATTGGTCTGCAGACCAGGCATTGTGGTCTCTGCACCACTTCAAACTCTTTTGAATGTTGCAAGTGGAGAGAAGAGGTTTCCTCACAGCCGCTCTTCCATAATATGCAGCCTTATGGAGCTCACAGTGAACAGTTTTAGTAGAAACTGAACTATTCAGATGGTTATTCAATTTAGCAGTCACTTTCGCCGCATTTGTCCGATGATTTTTGCCACATTGCGTTTCAATACACATCAGTCCCTGTCAGTAAGTTTGCAAGTCCGGCCCGAATTGTTACGGTTGCTAGAGGTCTTGCTCTGTTTCTCGAATTGCATCAGTGTTCTTGATATGGTAGCTTTTGAAAAAACCAAACAGTTCAGCAACCTTATTGATCGAGGCTCTTGCCATGCGAGCTCCAACAAGAGGAGAGGTCACGCATTTAGCTTAAATTTTTACTAAATTCTAAAAATAAATATGACAAAGACAGTAAATTAGATAAATAAACGTATTTACAATAGATATAACCTGCAATTACGAAGTTTCAGTTAAAGTTCTTAATATAATAGGTCTTTGAAATATAGGAGTGGAATTTGCAACCGTTTCAATTATTTTGTCCAACCCCTGTATATTGTAGTCTTATACCGAACAATTGCAAACGGTAATTGTTACTAAAAAAAAATAAATATATAATAGGAAAGAGATTCTGAATAAAATTTTAAAACGTTAGAAAAATTATTTTTTCATTTAATCAATTAATACCGATCGTAGAATCCGGTGGTAGTCATAAAGTTTAAAATAAAAATACGCTATTAATTATAGTTTTAAAAAAAAAGCTTTCCTTGTTGGGATAAAAATAGAATGGAAATTGTAGTCTTACACCGAACAGTTTCAAGTGGTAATTGTTACTATAAATGATAAATCGATACACTAAAAAGAGACAGAATGGTCTGTAATCTGTTTCGTGTTAGAATAACTGAAAGCATAGCCAGATGTATGATGCCATGTTGTGATCTATATATTGGCTGGGAATTATATTATTAAACAATAAAATACACATCTCATCTGTGAAAAACTACTTCTTTTCCTATATGACGTGGGTGATCATGACTCTCCACAACTTCCTATCCCTTGGAACCCTTAGCTCTCTAAACCTCTATATGCCCTTTCGGTAATAAATTTTCCAAGCCTGCTTTCATCATTATGTATCCAAGACATTTCAGCTGTCTCTTTCTGTATTTTTTTATCATTTCATCCCAAGCAAGGCGACAATGCCATTAGGAAGCGGGGGAGGTTTACAGGGAGTGACAGAGAATGAGAAGACTTTCATAAGGAGACGTAAGGAAGGACAATAAAGGGACAGGTTTCAGGAAGACGGAAGATGACGACTGACATTGCTTTTAAATTTTTAAAGATTGTAGGTGGCAGGGAAGCGAGAAATCGAAGTGAATTCCACGGGTGAGAAGTGCGAGAAAAGAAACTATTAGAATAGAACTTACGGTTGCATCTAGCTGGTAAAACGGTGAGACCTACTTGCCAATCTAGCGCGCTTAAATTCATGCAGTAGAAGCAGCAAGGAGAACAGCTCATCAAAACAATTACCATGAAATTATTTGTAGACAACACAAGGCGATCCACGTCACGTCAGTGGGAAAATGACTGAAGTCGAGATGCCAGGTCAGGATTGATTATATGGCAGACCCTTCTTTGAATTTTGTCAAGAATCTCGCGATATGTAGTAGGAACATCAGAACAGATACGGCAGCTGATTTCTGGTTTAAATAAATGTCCACCTGTTGTGGCCTGTTTAGAGGCCAGACAGAAAGACGAAGGTAGGTTGAACAAGTGTATTGAAATAACATATATTTACAAAGAAACAGTGTTAGTAATAAGCAGTTAGAAGTGTCCGTCCGAACAGTCAGGTTACACTGCGTCTCGGCTGCTCATGGTTCTACCCTAGGAAGTCTCGCAGTCAGTATTTATGAGAGGAGGAAGAGTTCATTCTACTGTAGGAGGGTTTACGACAACACCACTCAATACAAGGCGGATGTGGCACTCAAGGTAGAGGGCTACTGAATAAGACTGTTGTAAGGACGTATGAAGAGGGAGTAAATGCAGATTATGAGGATAAGTAGAATAGATAGATAGATAGATAGATAGATAGATAGATAGATAGATAGATAGATAGATATGAAAAGGCTGAGATAGATAGAAGTAGATGTACGGACATATATAAAAAGATAGATACAAAGAAAAGTAGATAGATAGATAGATAGATAGATAGATAGATAGATAGATAGATAGATATGAACAAAAGTACACAGATAGATAGATAGATAGATAGATAGATAGATAGATAGATAGATAGATAGATATGGAAAGGCTTAGATAGAAGTAGGTGTACGGACATACATAAATAGATAGATACAAAGAAAAGTAGATAGATAGATAGGTAGATAGATAGATATGAACAAAAAGTAACAGATAGATAGATAGATAGATAGATAGATAGATAGATAGATAGATAGATAGATAGATGACCCTAGATTTGAAGAGGTTAAGTTTGTTGTGATTGAAGAAGCATCTGGGGTTTCTTCCACAAATAAATGGTTCTTGCGTGGAAGCTGTTTGAGTGGAACTCCGTCCTTATCAATGGAATACGAAGGGAATGGCAATGGGTTGACCTTGTGTACTTGTAATGGGGTGGGGGATCTAGCTGTAAAATTCTGAACTGGTTGAACTAATTAATTTATCTTGTGAGAACATTCCCCATAGAAATAACGATAGAATAGCGATCTTTTCTCCCTCCCATCAGCATGGCTGACGCTAGACTCCAGGGTTCCTTCTTGGTCTCACGTTTTTCACTGAGTTAAAGTGGAGCGACTATATCGAACCAATAGCTGCTTCTAGTGCAAGAAAAGTTGGGTCACCGTGCCAGAAAGTTTTTCTTGTCAGAATCTATCTTGCACATTTACAAATCTACCATTCGTCCGTTCATTGAATACTGTTACTATATCCGGTCTGGTGCTCCTACTGTGCATCTCTAGATTCTTTACAAAATCCAAAGAACGATCTACGATGCAACCGATCCTGACTTGGCATCTCGACTCCAGTCAGTATCGCACCGACGTGACGTGGCTTCCCTCTGTCTTTTCTACAAATATTTTCATCGCAACTTGTCTGACGAGCTTTTTACCCAGGTGCCCCGACCACATGAATTTAAGCGTGTTACTAGATTGGCATCTAGGTCCGTCTCTTTCATTGTTGAAATAGTCAAATGCAACCGCCACTTCTACGATAATAGTTTCTTTTCCCGGATTCCCGCCTGTGAAACTCCCTTCCGTTTACTTCCTTCCTTAATGGCGATTGACGTTGCATTTAAATTTTTGGAGATTGTATTAATTTTTAAAAATATATGCAACGTCAATCGCCATCTTCTGTCTTCTTGAATCTCGTTTATCTTTTGTCTTTTCCTCAATTCTACCTGTTCTCCGTCTTCTCTTCCACTTTCATTCCTTGTAAGCCCTTGTATACTAGTGGCGTTCCCACCTTGATTGGGGTGAAATGACGTTTTTTAAAAAAAAGTCTTGGGTCCTTTCGTCTGTAAGAAAGAGTCTGTTGGGTTGAAAGTAATTAATCACCCAGAAGACAGGTAAACGCTTCTGAACTCTGTCAAGGCAGCAATACTTCATTTTTGATCGGATCTTACTCTTGTAAATATAAAACATGGTGGAGGAGTCAGGTACTTTCTGGGTTGATACAAGGGAATGACCATTTTTCCAGTATCGTATATATGACTTGCATGGGGTCTGGGATGAACTTGAGTCCTATGGGTGAAGAGGTTTTTTTCTTTTTCTTATGCACGTCGGGAGTCACCAAAATGTTGTGAGTGGTTATTCATTCACATCAGAGCAGCAGAAATTAGCCTTGTGTTCACGGAGATAAAGCATACTTGACAGGAAATAAAACGTACACAAATAACAGGAAAAGCATGCTGAATTGAATCTTAATTTTATACAATTTATTTATATTTTTAGTGTGTATTGGTGCGTGTATTTTTTAGGTTACAATTGTTTTATAGTATATGTGATAAAAGGGAGAAATTAGTCCGTAGTATTACAACCCATATCAAAGAGAGAAGTTGGAAACGTGTTGCCCGTACCAAGTTTCGTGACGTAGAGAGTGAATTTTAACGTCTTTTGGTGGGATGTCCGTATTTAGGCAGGAATAGTTTTTGTTGCACGCTGCGAGTATTTTATTATTTTTAATTTTCATTTAATTTATTTTATACAACGTTTTATGCTATTTTTTTATTTCATTTTATTTATAATGTTCATTATTATTATTTGTTATGGGATCTTACCCATAATAATAATAATGGACTATTCCATACTTAATAAATACTGCGACTCAGTCAGTAGGCGAGTCAGTAGTTCAAGTCGAGTCAAGAATCGAGTCAGAGGCAGTCTTGAAACAGAGTCGTGTTCAGACAATTACTGCAAGACATTGGAATAGTGATACTGGTCGAGACTACATTGTTCTCTCTATTAAACCTGATTGTTCATACTAACACTTCTACTTCTCTGTATATATTCCTGTTTGTAATATATCTGTCTTATTCCATACCTGTGTTCGAGTTCTTCTTTGTTGGTTCTACCTTGGACTATCACCGTGATACAAGGAACCGGACCATAAGATTATTCTTATTTTGTATTTTTTATAGTAATAATAATAATAATCCTACAGTCATAATAGACGTTGGAGACAAGGAGTTTCATTGAGAGTATCACCGTTTATGTACAACTGTTTGTCTACAACAGGGATTAGCTAGTCGGACGAGTCTTCTTGGAAACGATCAGCCAGCCATTACATTTGATTTCTATATTTCACCATTGTTTGCACACTGTTTAAAATTTGCTGTATTTCTAGAGAACGAGTGCTCAATTCGAAGATCGTTAATAGATATTGAGTGTGAACATAAATCATGATGGAGTGTTGATTGATGCCATTTCAAGTCTTAAGTGATTATCACACCATCGTCTTGTTTGATCACTAACAGTGTGCAACTGCTTGTCACCACGCAGTGTTGACAACTATGCCCACACTGTGTATATCTGCGAACGCTACAATATTGGACACTCTTTCACCATACATATAGCAAATTTTAAACAAAATACACAAATTTACAAAGAAAGAAAGAAAGAAAGAAAGTGAGGGGAGGGACACATACACACACGAGTTAAATATGTCTACAAACTTATCAAACAAGTTTTCGAACATACAGCTTAATGAAACTGCTCTCAGAATAAAGTAATTTCGCCTCAAAATTACGAGTGTTGATTCTCAAGCAAGGTCTCCAAATAGATAGAACAATTTTTTTTTAGTTCACTCATTACAAGGCACAAGGAGGACGAGTAAGAGGTTTTCTCTTCATCTCTTATCGAACTCTCTGCCTCCGGGAGGAAAGTAACCCAGACGATGCTATGCCGAAGGGCAGAGTCTCGTTTGGGAGGGTGGGGGAACAAACCCAACCCTATGTATACAGAGTCTACGGGAAATTTTTGCCCGAGCCTCCGGGATCGGAGCGCCCCACGTTAAAAACTGGCCTTGTACCACATTTTGTCTTATAGGGAGGTTGGTAAATAGAGACGGTTACTCAGTGGGATTGCTGTAAGGAAGGGGAAGGAGGAAACAGAAAGTACACATAATGAGGATATGTAAGATAGATAACGGTTGACTATAGACTTGAAGAGGTTAAGATTATAGTGAGCGGAGAAAGTATCCTCTCAGGAGTTTGTTCTACTAAGTAACAGTTTTGCTGAAGAAGCTATCTGAGTGAAACTTACTATGGATATTAAGTAAATACAAAGTTTTATTTTTTTTTTCAACCGAGTCGCTATCTAGTGTAACACAATTTCCCAAACAGTTTTTCAATCTATGAATAAAGTTTCTACTTTACTTTTGATCTAATTGCCCACAGCAAATTTGGCATCAGACGAAGTAAAAACGTTGACCTTTCAGCGCCTATTTTAATTTCAGGAACAGTTAGAAGTCTTGTGGTGCCAGATCAATGCTGCTGGGAATGTGTGCAACAACCGTGAGTTATAGGATTCTCGGCATTCGTTGCTTGCAATGCCGCCTACGGTTGGTGTGAGATCCAAAAGAAAATTTCTCTTTTTCGTGTCTTCTGTCGTGGCAGTATTGAATACTTCCAAAATTACATTGCTTTCATATGTCTGTGAATTTCGATTGGCATGGAAATATCGAGTATCCTAATTTCTCTCCTTGATTTCTGCTTGGATGCAATCCTCGTCACTTACGAGCACCGTCCTGGCTATGACAAGAAACTACATCCGCGTCCTGGGTAAGACGATAAACTACATCCGCGTCCTGGGTAAGACGATAAACTACATCCGCGTCCTGGGTCTGACAAGAAACTACATCCACGTCCTGGGTAAGACGATGAACTACATCCGCGTCCTGGGTCTGACAATAAACTACATCCGCGTCCTGGGTGAGACGATAAACTACATCAGCATCCTGGGTAAGTCGATAAACTACATCCGCGTCCTGGGTCTGACAATAAACTACATCCGCGTCCTGGGTAAGACGATAAACTACATGCGCATCCAGGGTAAGTCGATAAACTACATCCGCGTCCTGGGTTTGACAATAAACTACATCCGCGTCCTGGGTGAGACGATAAACTACATGCGCATCCTGGGTAAGTCGATAAACTACATCCGCGTCCTGGGTCTGACAATAAACTACATCCGCGTCCTGGGTGAGACGATAAACTACGCCACCAACAAGGCCTCTGATCAGAAAGTTTTGAGGAGCGTGGAACCACCTCTTAATTGCTGGTGTTCTCAGATCCACCCTGATCCAGAGTGGTAGCACCTGTTAGGGCCCCAACTATGGGCAAGTAATTAGCCCTCAAAACACTATGAAAGTGTAAAAATAGGTTTTAATACCATTAATATTTGTAAAAAAAATTATTAGCAGAGATACATTTTTGAAGGAAAAATATTACCAGCAAAAATTGTCGGCATTAAATAACCCGTAGTGGTTGATACGCCGTAAAACAAAACAAACAGACTTACGAAAAGCAATACTCAATAAAGAAAGCTTATCCCACTGCTATGAAGATTAATCTTTTTTCTCCTCAGAATCCATCTTTAACATTTATAAATCTACCATTCATCTGTGCATTAAATATTGCTGTCATATTTGGTCTTGTGCTCCAGCTATATATCTCGAGAAGAAGGGTCTGTAATATTATCAGTCCTAGCCTGGCATCTCGACATCAGTCGCGAAGTGACTTCCCTCTATCTTTTCTATAAATATCTTCATGGCCGTTGTTCTAGTGATTTTTTTTCTTTCTTGGTACCTCGACCGCGTGAATGTAAGCGTTCTCCTAGATTGGCAACTAGGTCTCATCGTTTTAATGTTGAACTAGCGATAGATGCAATCTAGCTTATTCAACTAATAACTAATTTTCTCGCACTTCTTACCTGTGTAACTCTCATCCGATTTCTTGTTCTTCTGTCAACTAAAATCTTCAGCAATTTAAATGCAACGTCAATCGCCACTTTCTGCCAGCCTAGTCATTTATTGTCCTTTCGCATCAATACTTTTTTCTCATTCTTTTCCATTTCCACTAACCTCTTACGCCTTAGTGGCATTATCGCCTTGCTTGAGGTGGAATGATTAAAAAATATACATGTTATTGTAGTGAAAATGAAAGGTACGAGTTAACGCAAAGGAAAATCGAGTTGATTGCATTGAATTTGATGTTAATAAAACTAACATTAACTTACCTGCCACAGTAGAAAAATGCGAATGCGCGTAAGTTATTTACAGTCGGAGTATTTTCCTCGTGTTTGTTGTTATTATCACAGTGCTTCGATCGTTGCGAACTTCGGCCTTTATGAGGTGTTTTTCGATTCGAGTAAACTCCAAGAAAGGAATAAGCCCGCAGATTTCACACCTAGAGTCTGGAGCGTCTGAATGCGCCAGCAATCGATTAGCACTGTATTTTTACACAGAATATGTACACCATCACATAACCAAATGGCGGCATAGGAAATCTACAACTTTCTAAAAATTAGTAACATTATTTACATGCAGAGTCTGGTGCTCACATTTGTTCTTATTTATAACAAACTTTCGGTCGTTGTGCTCTCTGGCCTTCATCAGGTGTTGAGTAAAACCTCAGGCAACTTCGAACTTAAACCTTTATTTAATTTAAAGGTGTAGGATATATCAGGTCATCCCATAAATTCTGTCCGAATTTTAACTTTTTGTTAAAATGAACGAAATTTAAAGTGTATTTTATAATGTCTAATGGAGCTGAACATTATTTTTATGTTTAGATGCATTTAAACTGATCAAATTTTATTTCAGAGAACAATGAAATTAAATTTTGTTTGATTAAAACTCTGCTAACATGGAAGTACCAAAGAATCATTTGAGGCACATAATGCTTTATGAGTTCCAGAAAGGAAACTCAGCAGCCGAAGCGGCTAAAAACATTCACTCAGTTTATGGAGAGGAATATGTGAATGAAAGAACTTACAGAAGATGGTTTGCAAAATTCAGAGGGGGAGATTTCACCGTTGAAGATGAAGATCGAACCGGACGTCCAGTTGAGTTTGATGAAAAGCTTCTTGAAGCAGTCCTTGAAGAAAATCTTGCTTTATCATTTGAGGAATTCGCATTGGTTGTCAGTTCAAACCATACAACTGTTAATCGTCATCTTCAACAACTTGGAAAAGTTTCTAAACTTGGAAAATGGGTGCCTCGTGAATTGTCTGAAAACAACCTCAAATCCCGAGTTGACATCTGCTCTCCATTCTCTCACCTTTTTTGAATAGACTTGTGACTGGCGACGAAAAATGGATCTTTTATCGAAATGTTAAGCGTCGTAGACAGTGGCTTGGTAAAGGAGAAGGACCCCAGCCATAGCTGAGAAGGGAACTTCATGGGCAAAAGGTTCTTCTTTCAATCTGGTGAGATCGCCAAGGAATAATCCACTTTGAATTCTTACCACCTAATACAACAATTAATGCTCCAATATACTGACAGCAATTAGAACGTTTGAACCAAGCTTTGAGGAAAAAAAGACCTGCTCTAGTGAATCGAAAGAGGTGATGTTTCATCAGGACAATTCGCGACCCCACACAGCAAGAATCACGTTACAAAAGATTGAAGAACTTGGTTGGGAGAAAATTCCTCATCCACCTTATTCTCCCGATCTTGCTCCTTCAGACTACCATTTGTTTCGTAGCTTACAGAATAATTTGGGAGAAACAGCTTTTGTAATACAGGAAGAGATTAAAACTAACATTTGTGAGTTCTTCGAATCAAAGCCAAAAGAATTTTACAGAAATGGAATTAGTAAGCTTGTTAATAGATGGAAGGAAGTCATAGATAATCAGGGAAAATACATTGTTGATTGAATCTGTTATCAAATGTAACATTTGTGTGGCACCCTGCATTATTAGAAAACTAAAAAGAGATATTCATAAAAATATGATTTAATTTTTATTCGGTTTATTAACCAGTTGATAGTTATTTAGAGACGAAGAATAATTGAGTTTTGAGAATAATTCTCTAATTGTATTTAGGCGATCCGAAAGAAAGAAAAAAAAAAAAAAAAAAAAAAAGAAATAATAAAAAAAAGAAAGAGAAGGAGAAATAGATAGTACACAAAACCCGGTCATAAGAAAACTAAAACAACACAGGTGTCAAAAGATATCCAGGTCAAAGTACCTGACCGAAATTCGCGGAAAAATAGAAATTGTTATATTTGGTTGAAGGGATAGAGTTTAGAAATAATGATACGAGACGGGGTAGTGAGGGCGATTGATGCATAACAGATGTCGGTCAAGCACCTGACCTACTTTCGTGTCCGCGGAGTATGGGAGTTTATTATCAATTTGGTTGAAGAAATAAGATTTTAAGAACAATGGAAAAAAATATTAATAAGTGACAAAGTCAGTGTTGTGTGTTGTCAGTATCAAGGAACAGCACAAGCAACTTGACGCCTAATTTTAACAAAGAGGTCAATGAGTACAGTTTTTGATTATTATACGATGTGGTCCGATAGTAATTGAGAATTTTTTAATGTGGCCCTTGCACTGAAAAGTTTGCCCACCCTTGATTGGTGGGTAATACATAATTATTTAATGTAGTATGGCCAGTTAGTGAGTGTTACTCCAGAATATGAGACAGGTGGGTGGGGGTTTGAGTTAATGATAGACCGAGAAGCCTTTACCTTCATTCCAAACAGCCTGGAAACAGGAAGGAAGAACCCATCACCAAGACGAGGAAGAAACCAGCATGTTGGAAGTGCAGCGTGATTGGTCACTTCGCTCCTTCTTGCACAGAGAAGGTCTCTGAAATCCTGACTTAATTCGATCCCCCTCGAGCAACACTACTTGTTCCGAGGCGTCTGTAATGGATCTGCCTGCAGCCAGCACCGGTGGTCAAAAATGCCCTGTTGCGTCTCTTCCGGAGCCCACATTGAAGAGAAACAGAATTTGTAGGTTGTGGAGAGAACAAATGCGAAGCCCCAAGCAGCCGGATCTCAGTCCCCTGAAGCCGTCAAGTGCAAAGAAACAATCCCATTCCAAAAGGTTAGACTCGAGGTAACTATGCCTAAAAATTACACAATCAGTGCAAAAATTAGGATCCCGGATACGAAAAATTCGAAAAGATAAAGGAGTTTGAGAGGCTGCTGAAGGCGAAAAAGCAACCTGGACAAGTAGGGGTACAGCGTCCTTCAACCTCCGTGCCATCTTCCCTAAAGAAAACGTAAATACCCTCCTCCAATGACTAGGTCATTGACTCTAATTCCTACAAAGTTGATCCCCCAACTTAAATAAAAGGTCCCTACATCTCCTGGCAAAAAAAAAGATCAACATGGACTGGTGGGAGTGCCATGCCCCACCTTCCCCATCACAAAAAATCTATCCCACAGTAATCAGGTCACTGACCCCAACCCCATTCAATATGCCGCCTTTAAAAAGGTGCCCACTCCCTGTGCATCACAGTCTTCTGCTTCTGCCCAAACTTCTTCTCCAACAATCCAAAGCTCACAAAAAAGGCATCGAAGCTCGAAGTCAAACAGAACGAGCAAAAAATATGGCAGATTTATGTCTTGAAACACTTGCTGTCCATGCAGAGTTTTGGCAAAAAATAGATAAAGGACCCGCGAGATTTTCCAGACACTAAGCAGGTCCTCACCGCCATCAGAACTGGCTCGGGGTCCCTTGACAGAGGCTGTCAAGGGCCTTGACATTACGCCTCCTATTGGCAATTTGGGAGAACGGGGAAGCAAAGAAACTGAGGCGTTTCTTATTAGGGAGAGTCCTAGTTTTTGTTCATTGACAGTCTCATAAAGAATGAAATAGGCCAAGGTCAATGGGTCAGGCCGTCGGTATCCTTACCCCGACAATGTTTAAGGCAGACGGCCAACCTTATTAGCTTTGACAATATCACGCTTTTTAGTTAGTCTGAATGTCCTGGGGTTGAGTTCAGTTGCGACCTTCAGTGACTGGGAGTGGATATATGTGCTGTACAAGAGACTCGCTTCCATTCAGGCGACTATGATGATATACTGCCGAGGAGGCTTGACCTCTTTTCACTGTATTACGATGGCCGTTCTAGGATTGTTTCTTGGTTGATGAACCGTTCTTTGAAGGCTGCAAGTACGCGGATCTGGAGGGCATTTCGTTTCATTGGGGTTTATGCGCACAATGACACCATGGAGCGGGCTGCTTTTTTTCGGTCGATCGATCCGTTTCTGACGACATCTCGTCGGGTAATTTTAGCGGATGACTGGAATGTAATCCTCGATCCCGATATAGATCGCACGGGGACTAGATTGGGTACTAATAACCCGGATGTAAAGTCATTTCGGGACTTTATCGATAGGTTGGATCTTGTCCATAAGTCTAGGAATGAATTTAAACGTTAAAAACCGGCCTTGTGCCACATCCCGTTTTTTTTGTAGGGAGGCCTCGAGTAAATACCGAGGAGTTAACTCTGCTTGTCGATTCTCTGCCTTCGGGCGGAGAGGAACTCAGACAAGGCTATGGCTACGGGTAGTCTCGTGTGAGCCTGTAGACAGCCACCCGACCCTGTGTATGCGACGTCTACGGGGAATTTTTGCACAATCGTCACGTTCGGAAAGCCCCACGTTAAATCCAGCCTTCTGTCACATCCCGACTTGTGGGGAGGTCTCGAGTAAATACACATGCGCAAAATAACCCTTAAAAAAAGGGGAAAAATGGGCAATTTGATTTTATTTTTCGTTGATAAAGGATACAGCCGTGTCCGAAAATTCCGTTTTTAATTTTTTTTTCATTATATTTCAATTTTGTCTAATGGCCTAATAATATACAGTAATTATTATTATTATTATTGCTTTCTCGAATTTCTTTCATCGGCCTACTATAGAAGGAGTGGGTTGAAAGGTTCATGGACAGACAATGAAGGAGTGACGCCAGAGCTGCGAAATCTTGCATGTATTAATTTAAACTCTTCTTCTGAAAACCTTACCAGGTAAACTGACATCTGGCTGTTTGAAGAAACTTCAGAAGTAACTAGTAGCGAATTCTCTTGAAAATGAACAAAATTTGGCATTGTGATATTATCAAGTACCTGCAGAAAAAGGGTTTAGACCCTAATGACATTCATACTGACATGTTTACTCTGTTAGGGGATGACACACCAGCTTTATCAACAGTACAAAAGTGGGCAGTTAAATCTAGGAGAGAAAGGAAAAGTCTTGAAAATGACACAAGATCTGGACATCCTTCAACTACCACCACCAAAAAATATATTAATCGTATTCACCACAGGCTGATAGATGAGAGGCGATTGACTATAAATCAAATAGCCAATGCAATTAGCATATCCTGTGAGAGAGTTGAGAATATTATGCACAATGAACTTGGCATGACGAAGGTTTCTGCTCAGTAGGTATCACATGTTCTGACACCTCATCAAAAAAGCACAAAGCTAATCACACCACAAGAAACATTTGACATTGTTTGAGGCAGATTCAGCTGTTTTCATTGAAGATTTTTTAACCCAGGATAAGTGTTAAAGAAATCACTTTAAGCCAGTGACAAAAAGACAATCCATGCAATGGAAACACTCACTCTTACCTGCTCCAAAGATGGCCATGGTCATTTCATCTGCAGAGGAGGGGATGGCTTCAGTTTTTTGGGGGATGCAAAAGGCATTATGCTTATTGACTATAGTAGGCTATCCAGATTCTAAGTATTTGTCTAACTACGCTCTGCTAACAGTGTTATTCCTCACTTTAATCCTCCACGATTTCCAGAATAAAACAAGTTATCCTCCATTTTACACCCTTATATAAGTATTAGGATCAAAGGGGAGGTAATTAAGTTATTAACATTGTTATTATTGTGACTGCTAATACCAAGGAAAACATTGTGTTTACCATGTGGTGATGGATGACAGGTGATTATAAGTCAAATAATGAGTGCTATTAGAGCATCCCATGAGAAAGTTGAGAATATTCTACACAATGAACTTGGCATGACGAAGGTTTCTGCTCGTTGGGTGCCATGACTTCTGATATCTGATCAGGTTGATTAAATCACTGGAAAATCTGACATTGTTTGAGGCAGATACGGCTGGTTTCCTTGAATGCTTATTAACCCAGGATGAGTGTTAGGTTCATCACTTTGAGCCAGAAACGAAGCGACAACCCAGGCATTGGAAACATCCCTCCTTACCTGCTCCATAGAAAGCCGAGGTCGTTTTATCCTGCAGGGATGACGGTGGCTTCTGGGTTTTTTTTTGGGGGGGTGCAAAAGACATTACGTTCATCGACTATCTTCGAAAGGGTTTGGTTTGTTTAGTTTTAAGCCATATCAACCTCAATGGGTTATTTAATGCCGATAATTTTTATTGCTTTTAATATTTTTTTCAAATATGTATAGCTGGTAATAATGTATTGCTGGTAATAATTTTTTACAAAATATTTCTGGTATTAAAACCTATTTTTACACTTTCATAGTGTTTTGACGCCAGTTTAGGGGTTAACTATTTACCCATAGCTGTGACCCTAACAGGTGATACCACCCCGAGTCAGGGTGAACCTGGGAACACCAGCAATTAAGAGGTGGTTCCACACTCCTGAAAACGTCCTGATTAGAGGCTTTGCTGTTGGATGTAGTTTATCGTCTTACCTAAAACGCTCTTCGAAAGGGCCACACCATCAATGGAGAGTACTATGCCAACTTGCTGTGACAGTTAAAAAAGGTTATCAAGACTAAACGCCCAGTAAAACTAACGTAAGAATTCTTTCATCAGGACAATGCTCCAACAAACAAGTCGTTGGTTTCAATAACTGCCGTGAGTGACTGTGGGTTTGAACGGGTTGATCATTCTCCTTATCTTCGTTTCGTTCCATCTGACTATCATCTGTTCCCCAACATGAAAAAAACGGTCGACTTGTTATCAGTATCGCTGTTAATGACTTTTCTGACCAACAAGAT